>CM040239.1:83600791-83660238 GCA_022545495.1 Chrysanthemum lavandulifolium | reverse complement strand
TTTAGTGCAATGAATAGTAAACAAGCAAAAACACCACATTCAATGCAATATTATTCATTGCACTAAACACTATTCATTTATTTAAAAACTCTTTTTAACTAATCTTTGATTTATAATACAAATAAATAAAACTAAATGATATAGTAAGAGTTATTTTAACTTGTGCCATAGGGCACAAGTTATGCATAACATAAGTACACTGAGGTTAAGCGAAAAGACACGGCGATTCACATAAAAGTACAAACAAGTGTATTTTTATGAGTCATCATCTTTTGTTAATCTGCTTAGACAAGTTAAAAACCCTTGATATAAAATATATATTCGCGTTTCTTAACAACACCGTTAAAATGAACCCAATATTTATATATTTTGCTTAATTTATTTTTTCAATTCTTTATGCTTTTATGTATTTTGATAGTTTTAAAGTACATTTAGTGCAAATATATAGTGTATACATTGGAGCAAAAGTTATTTAGTGCAAGCATATTCTAATAAGATGTTAGTTTTGCATTATTTTGGTGCTAAATTATCGTGATAACATTGGAGATGCTCTTAGACAAACCCTTATAAATATTGCTTATGTAATGATTGTGTCTTATTAATTAGTTACAACTTTACTTTACAAGTGCTTTAAATCTGGGCGGATTGCTGTGTCAATTTTTTGAGTTGTATTGTATGTACTACCGTTAAGATCGGACTATTTAATAATTAACTTTTTGAATTTTGATTATTTTGTGTATCGATTCACAAAATACTTGATTCGATACACAAAGATACGTCAATTGATGCGCACAATAAATGAAATTCAAAAAGTTAGTTATTATATAGTCTAATCTTCATGATTGGTAAATGTAACTCAAAAAAGTGACAAGTAAGATACATTTTTAGACAATTAGCCCTTTAAATTTTTGTTAATTTTATTAAAAGAAATATACATTTGTTATGAGATTGATGTTAGTTTTGAATTAGATATTGCCATTTCCATAGGCATACACTATACAATAGAAAGTTGATATCATTGAGAGTTATATGTTAATGGTTGTGTTCTTTGTGTGTCTTTTGGAGTTATTTTCGTATGGTGCACGATATAGGTTATGCAATTGAATTAACACTGATTTTCATAGTTTTATATACTCCCTCCGCTCCGTCACAACTCACCAATCAAATGTTCAGTTTTAAATTGCACACGATTTATAAAAAGTAGGACATTACACTCTGCACCAATGAAATGTCATCTTGACCTTTTTTAAAAATATTTGATCGGTTGAAATTTGAAAATGGGTCACTTATTTTGGGAGAAACCAAAATAAAACGATGGACATTTACTTTGGGACGGAGGGCGTAATTCTTTCAATAATAAACGGGTAAATGGATGACGTTTTTGTCTGTCGAGGTTACCCGGGGAGGGCGACTTTTTGACTTGGATGTACATGGCCGAACAGGGTTATCCCTGACCGTTTTCTAACCCTTCCCTGTCCAAACCCAAGATGTTTACCTAGTAAGGTTCAAACCCAAACCTCTTGTGAGGACATCAGCACGATTGACCATTAGGCCATCTTGTTGGTGGTTATGAATAAACCTGTCTGTTATATGGCCTTTCATGCTTAAGTCAACAACTTGATGTGTGCCAATTTTAGAGTTGGAAGTATTATGTTTCACCATTAAAATTCAGCCTTTAATTTGTTCGTCTTCAGAGTGACTGCTAAAGATGATGTTGCATATCTTCAACCTTGTATGCTAATTTGAAATTTAATACCGAGATAATGGTGCATAAAGAAGACAATGTTTATTAAAAGAGTGAACCTGGAAAAAAAAATCTTTTATGTGAATACCAATTACCAAGAATAGGTTTTGGCTCTAGTTGGTCATGAAAAAGGTTTAGAAAAACGTTACTGTTGTTGGTAAATTAATAGAAATATTCAAGTTTGAGGACCACGATGCCATAAAGAATAAGAACATTTATGGATAGAATTAGTGAAGTTTTCTTTTGCTTGACATAGTTAGATGGTGTTGGATGCAATGAGGATATGATACATTTTAGGAAGTTATGTTTAGAGCATTTGATTTCCATAAGCCATTCACTGGTTGTGGGTCTCATTTAGTTAATGTGAGGCATAATGGTTAGGATACTCGCGAATGTAGAATGAACAATGACGGTTTAAATGAATAGAACCTTAACTTTATTGTTACTCATTTTGCAGCAAGAGAGTTGTCACAGATGTGATCTTGTTGTCCCTGTTTTGTAAGATGTATATTTATATATATATTTTTTTATTGAATAGAAGTTATAGGTACGCCTTTCAAGCATTGGTTCTTATCAACATCTTATGATTGTCGAAAGAAAACACGAACTGCATGAGAATAACTGCTAACTTGTCCTTTGCTCAGCTAATTTTGCTTCAAGTATGTGTTATTGCCACATTCCACTTCTCCTTGGCTCCTTGCATAAGTTAAGGGGTTCACAGCCACATATTAATTTCTAACCATGAAAATGGAACCTTTAACCGAGCTTAAAGAAAAGATTTCACATGTTTTGTTGATTGAGATTCATATTCTCCCTACTTTCTCTTATCCCTTGGTTCTTTTGTCATATTCAGGTACTGGATCATACAAATAGAGGATATCTGGCCAATTTCGTCATTATAACATTATCGATATGTGGTGTCTATTATCTTGGGCACGCGCTGATTGCAGACAACGTTGATGTACCGGTATATTTCGTTGAAATTTCTTTCATATATTATTGACTTTTGCTATGACAAGAAAAGATATTGAACCATGACACGTAAATGTCAGTGCTGGTCTACCAAGAAGCAGAAGTTCTGTAAAATAGCCATGGTTACTAAGGGGGTGAATGCGTTGTAGGATTTAAAATGAGAAAATCTCAAAGAAAATATAGTTGGAACATATGGAAGTTCTAACCATACTAACTGTTTAACCATGGAATCTTGCCTTGTAGATTACACAAATATCAAAAGTGGTTTTAAAGGACACAGGAACTGATACAGTATCTGCAAAGTGCAAGGTTGGTGACTTTAATTGAAAATAAATGATATTATTTTATGCTTTCGAGTTTCCTTCATCACTCACGTTTGAAGTATTCATTTTGTTTTAGATTGAATGCAGGCCTTCAGGTAGCGAAGTATGGCCAGAAGGAATTGTTGCCAAAACTTCAGACTTAGATATGCGCCCTATGCGGGATTCAACTAATAAAAAGGTGAGTGTAGCAATAAGGATTATTATATGCTACCATTGTCCTATTCAATTTCAGCATTTTGACATGAGATATAGGTTAAAAGGAGTATTGACCACTGGAAGTGAGTCAAATGCCTAAAATAGCTTGCAGTGATTGTTAAAATATAACATTTTGTTTGACCCAAGATAGATAGTAAGTAAGTAATTTTAGCTTGAATACTTTGCAGGCCCATTCACACCATTCCAAGAGCTTGTTAGCAATTGCAGCTGGAGTAAAACAAAAGGATCTGGTTAATAAAATTATAACAAAGGTGACGAGAATCTGTAAAATGAAATCTTGGTCGTTTTTATGTACACACACATATCCCTATTAATACTCACTCAACCTTGCTATGACTTTTCAGTTCCTACAAAGTGGTTTCATTGTGATGGTCTTTCACTATGATGGTATTGTTGATCAATGGAATGATCTAGGATGGGCTAGTGATGTGATTCATGTTTCTGCTGTGGACCAAACAAAATGGTAGCCTTTTGGTCCTATTGTTAAACATGAGCCACATGCGCACATTTTAAAGAAAATTACAAACATTAAACTGATTTTTTCAAGTGTTTTAGGTGGTTTGCCAAGCGTTTCTTGCACCCAGACATAGTTTCAGAGTATGATTATCTATTTGTGTGGGATGAGGATCTTGAAGTTGATCATTTTGATCCAGGACGGTAAGTTAGAACAATGAACTCTTCAGAATTCCCTTAATTCACTCCTTTACACTATCCGCTCCATCAAAAGATAAATGAAATATTTTACTAAGCACATAGCAATTAGCAACAGGCATCCCTCATCCATCGAAATAGAGAAATATCATGATTCATGACAAGTAGATTTCATTAATTTTTAGCAGTGACTAATCAAATAATGAAGCAATTATTAGGCGATGACAATCTTATAATTCTTGTGTAGGTATTTAACTATTGTTAAGGAGGAAGGACTTGATATATCACAGCCAGCACTTGATCGTGGCAAATCAGGGATTCATCATCATATAACTGCACATAGAAAAAACTCGAAGGTTCACAGGTTTGTATCATTATTCTTAGTCGTAAGTTACTTTGTTTGCTTGACATACTTGTTATGTATCTTGATTTGAAACAACATGGTGTTGTTTTTTATGTGTTATCCAATTCGGGTGCTTTTTATGTGATATTCTGCCAACTAGAGTTTGATTATGGAATATGGCAACTTGGGTGAGATGTTTCTCACTCTTTGTATTAGCTGGAGTGATTCTTGATTTGCGGCCGTACCAGAATTCTTGCAAATGTGCTAATTATAATGATTCAGAACGCTGGCAACTTGTTCAGATGCTTTGAACAAAGTACATAACCGTTGATTTATGTTTTATTACTGCCAATAACACCAAAAACGTGTACCTTGTGACTTGCATATGCTTGTATATTTTGAAATTCTGAAGGACATATTATTGACCTTGGTTATATTTTACACAGGAGGTATTATAAACTACAAGGTGGCAAAAGATGTTACAAGAACAGCACAAGTCCTCCTTGCATTGGGTAAAGAACAAGAAGTTTGTGACTTCTGTGATATACCATTTAATTTTTTTCAAGTGTATATGTTGACGGTGTTAATTTCTGATAGTTAAACACTAAATGAAAGAAGAAGAATATATTGACCATAAAGTACATATTGTCTTGCAGTTGGGTGGAATTGATGGTCCCAGTGTTCTCGAAAGCCGCCTGGCGATGTGCCTGGTATCTCATTCAGGTACATAAATGGTTATGAAAATCTTTATCAGGTCTAATTTTAGAAATAGTTGACAAATGCAACAACTAACTATCCGTTAGAATCGTTGTTAGAATCGTGTAGCTCATAACCACAATGGTATGAATTATTTGATTCAAGAAACAAACAAAATGAGAATCTTAGACGTGACAAGATGGAGTGGTCTGGCGGGTTGGGTTAAAGGTCAAACTGCTCATTTTAGTGCAGGATGAAACTGGCTAATAGACAAATAGTGTTTGCGTGTCAACCAATTCCTCCTCTGGATAACTTTTTTATCTGACCCAATTAAGATAAAACGCACCCCAACCTGACCCATATTAGCTAAAACACAACCGAAGTTGACCCATTTGTTAGTAATGGGTAGAAATGGGCATCTGTACTAAATTCCATCAGTGAGTAATGACTAAAAATCCAATTTATATCGAAATACTAACCATGAATGATTGACCTTATTCATGCTGATTTGTGGATCCGTGTGTCGACTTTAGTACTTTACCGCTCCAAAAATTATTTATAGCCACCTGTATAGAAACATCTAAACTGTCAGCATTTAATGAAAGTCGCAGAAAACAATTAATGGCCTATGACCATGCTGCATGTGCTTTTGGCGAAAACTTCTGACATTAAAACATACTTTTTTTAATCTGAATTTTCCTTTCTATTATGTTAATAGTTAACTATAGCTTACTTTGAAACAGAATGATTTGATCCATGGATGGGGCCTCGACTTCCAACTTGGTTATTGTGCTCAGGCAAATATCCGCATCTCTACAACTTTATTTGAGTTATGTTAGTGCCGAATGAAATTAAAACCATCTCTATGCAGGGTGATCGAAAGAAAACGGTTGGTGTGGTGGATGCCGAATATATAGTGCATTTAGGTCTAGCTACACTTGGTGGGTCAAATCATGTAAGTACTTGTATGCTTTCCGTTCTTATGTACTTGAATGACTTACTTCCACAAGAGATTTCACCCCCTGTTTGCATATCTTAAGAGTAGAAGTGGCAAGATGAGCAAGTCAAGTTGACAGTTTAGAAAGGGTCATTTTTAGTAACCGTTGAAATGCGCTGGGTTGAGTTTGACCTGTAAACTCTTTTGTTAGTGGCTATAACGTGTTAATTATGATCGTAAAACAATGTTGTCACAATAATAATCCAAATAATTAATCAAACAAACTTAGGAGGTTATCTGTGGGTGACTTTAAATATGTTTGACCCATTCCCTTTTGCAGCACTTTCTGCTTTGGCCCCTTTGAGTTATAGCACAACCCAAGTTGACACATTTACTAGTAAATGGTTCGAAATGGCAACTTATGATTAAGTGTTGGATTTTGGCATTCTGAATTGTATGTCTCATTTTTAAGACAAAACAAAGAAAAATGGGCTAACAAAATTACCTAGTTTTGTAGGTTTTAGCTCTAATGTTACATTGTTCTATAAATACTAAAATTTCCATCTCTTTGTTTGCTTATTATCTTTTATCTTGTAGAAAGGCAGCGGGGATATCCATACTGGCAATGATAGAGTGGAGGTACACCCCATTACTCAAAGATCTGTATGTTGAAGTCATATATTTGTTCTTAGTGTTTACGAACAGATGATGAGAGTAGAGGTGGCAAAATAGTCTATTTGACAGTGGGCTCCGTGGAATGTTTGGGTTGCATAACGTGTCATTTATAGTATGGATCGACATGAGCCGTGTCAAGTTGATTTGAGCCATATGTTTATGTTCATTTGTTAAATTACTAATACGCTAATTATAATTTACAAAAAAGAGTACAAGTACTACAATATTCTATATTGGTAGAAGTTGTAATTGAAATCAAGCTATAGTTCTGTTACTTCTGTACATGTTAAAGAGAAAACTCAAAAGGTCTGAGGTGAGCAAAACACTTAAATCAGCTGTAATTTTTCCTGATGCCAGTTGTTTCGGCTACCAATTCATATGCAGGTGAGGAAGCAATCTTATGATGAAATGCATGTATTCCGGAACCGGTGGCATCAAGCAGTCAAAGGTGACAAATGTTGGATTGATCGATACAGAGAAACAAAGTAAGTATTTGATTAAATGATAAGTTCTATAGTAAAATATCACTACAAAGGATAGACTAGTAAACGAAATTACAGTACAAAAATAGTTTGCAAATTTCTTTGCGTGCATACCCTATCAAGTTCGCTAGCCTTGAAAGCCATTCATGATCTTTGTATATATAAGTCATAACTAAACTTCTATCTTTGAGTGGCTATTTTCTTGTGCACTATCCAGTTTACATTTGCTTGTTTATTCTTTAACTTGAATATTTGCCGCTGCTTGAAATTGTTTATGACACGCAACTCTAATAAAAACTAGCAACACATAACAACTAAGTGGTGCCTATTGACCAAAATGGTTATGACTACTACATTAAAATGTGTTACGTTTTGATAAAATAATTTTCGTCTCAAGTTAAATTCCTGCTTGTGCAAATAGCCCTGAAATGGCCATGCCAACCACTTGAAATGAAGGCTTTACATAGTTTGAGTATTTGTAGTGGTGAGCTCAAACTCTATAAATTAGTCGGCCAAAATGTCAGAAAACATAGTCATTTAAAGAAATTAACAATATATGATACGAATATACAAAGTTAAGGCTAGGTGCAATGATCACTTTCTCACCACCTTCATTTCAGCGTCACATTAGATTTTTAACACGCCACCTAACCCACCACCTAACAGTCGTAGTGGTGAATCTGGTGATCATTCAACCAAACACATAAAAAATACTCCACATAGGCACATACACTCACAAATAAAAAGATATGCCCTTCATTAGGTCTAACGGGGCGATGTTTGAGTAAGAACATTGGCCATCCTATCGGAACAGTATCATTTAAAGGGTCAACATAACACATTAACCAAAATACTCCTCAACTAGTAGTACTTGTTTGTGACCCTTTAGAAAATACATGGCAGTATAAGAAATTTTAACAAGGCACAGTAACAAGAAGTTGACTCTGTGGCCCAATGGATAAGGCGCTGGTCTACGAAACCAGAGATTCTGGGTTCGATCCCCAGCAGAGTCGAATGTTTTCCAACACCTTTTCATTTTTTATGGTTAAAATTTTTAACCATATACTATGTTTTTAAATACATCACCATTCACCACACTGGGTCACTGTATTTTTACTCATTTGAATCTCATGTTAGCAATCAGAAAGAACTGGCTACAAAACGTAAACTACATAGAACTAAAAGATTAATCTTTTTAGTTTGACACATTGACATGAACTAAAGATTTTACTTAGCAATAATAGATCGTAAACAAGGTCTCGCAATATCAAATCGACTCTGTGGCCCAATGGATAAGGCGCTGGTCTACGAAACCAGAGATTCTGGGTTCGATCCCCAGCAGAGTCGCTTTTATCTTAACTTTTTTTTTTTTTTTTTTTTAAACAAATAGACTGTAGTAAGCTTTTAAAAACAGCTTGTCATCGCAAAGGTAAAGTTAGAGTTTAGATAATGATCATGTGTTTATATTATTCATGATACCTTGTTTATTTGGAAAATAAAAATGTTTTTTTATTATTTTTTTTTTGAGTAAAGGGTTGCCCGGTAAACGTATTAATAACCAAAATGTTAAGTACAAATGGAATGTGGCAGAGCGCCACATTAACCTCAAACAAAAGCTTGATAAACAACTATGAAGTGTTTATGACAGGCCATAAACACAAACTAGCTAACAACTACATGTAGAACGATTAAAATCGAAATGTGGGTCCAAACAATCACCATCTTGCATACAGCAAGTCTTCATGCACACAACATCTAGGGAGTATAAGGATGTCATATGAGATTGCCTCTTAAAAAAAACCTCCTCCAGGTAAAAACCCAGTGAGAAAACCCCAAAGAAGGAAAAAAAAAGAACAACTCTCATACGACCCTCCCCAGATGGCCCACACCACCAAACTCCATAAGCAATCTAAACGCATTAGGTAGCATGCTCATACACCACAAGCGAACTTGGAAGCTTCCAAGTAGAAAATATCTCGCGAACCCGAGCATTATCCTTCTTGAACCAAAACGAAACAATCTTGAGCCTAACATTGGTGACAATGATCTCATATAAACGAGCAACTGAAGATGATTGATTCTTGAACATCCGCGTATTTCTTTCTTTCCAAATGTAATAACAAGTAGAAGCAAGAAGAATACAATAGATCACACTCCTTGCTGAACGACCTTTAGAACTTGGAGCAAGAAAACCTATAACATCTGCAAAGCAAGGAGGAACCATATCCATACCAGATAACTTGCGAACCATATTCCAAACCTGCATAGAAAAGGAACATTCAAAGAACAAGTGGGGGTGAGACTCTTGCACTTGTTTGCAAAGAGGACATCGAAGCAGGTTTAAGTCAGTCTCAGGACTGACATCCCATTGCTTGAGCCGGTCTTGCGACAATAAGCCACATATTAAAAGCATGCCGCAGGATACATTGCGTGAACCAGATCACATTAAACCGACCGACACTAGTACCACGAGCCCTAATCGTATCCCACACCAGGCTAACAGAGAATTGCTTTATAGAGCCATGAAAATCACGCCATAAAACATCATCCGGAGCATCATCGACTAACAAGGGAGGTTGGATTAGTTGTAATACATCATACTTAGTAGTCAGTTCACCCGACCACTTCCAAACTCCATCCAAAAGCATATCATGACCGTGTCGGCAAATGAGAACCCACTCCCCACAATAAAAATGTTGTTATTGCCAAAGTAGAGAATAAACTCTAAATAAGCTAATATAATCTATACATATTAGAATTATAAATTATTTCGAGTTACATAGAGGTGCAAGACAAACGAGCAACAAAATACGCCGCTAGCCTTTTTTGAATTGCAAAGCCAATTCTTTTAAAATATTACATTGTTAGTATATACTCATATTTTTTTAAAGGTTAATTGAACAAAAATGTACACAACTTATAAGGGATACTGGTCCGAAAATGTAGCAAATCTTAACACGTTATTCTATATGTGCCCTAAAGGATCAATTTTTAGTGTTATTTATAAAAATTATCATATTTTGTCCCCTCGACAATCGCTCCGCCCCTGCTCATAGTACCCCTTTTTCCTTGATCCAACTTTTTCTTAGCCTTATATGAAAAATAATGAGTCAAGTTCGATACATTTCTTAAATGATTATTCCAATTTATGTTATCCACAACGCTAAAAGGTGGCACAAGTATAGTCAAAGCTTGTGACGAAGTGGTATGCTTATGGTTCCATTGTAAAACTTCCAGCTCGGCGATGAAAATGTCTTTGTATCTCTAAGCGAACAGGGTTGAACAAGGTATATGTGGTCTTTGAAGTCATTTATTAAATCAAACATTCTCATTTTATAGCTAATGTATCACTCGGCTTATGACTTATGAAAAAGAAGTTCATAAACTCATGCTTTATATTTTTGTTAACCTATAAGGTGAAAAAAAGAAGAGAAGAACATCTTAAATTGTAATTGTTACATTATGCATAAAAGTCTTTTACTATAACAATACAGAATTTGAGGTTATAAAACCTACATCATGTAAGCTAATAATCTCGTAAACCTTTAAAAAACTTAAATACAAACAACTCCTTACTTTTGAAAGTCTAGTTTAAATCAATGGGCAGTATTTTTTGGAAACTTGCACTTGTGGTAGAAACTTGCACAGTTTCTATATTGATACTTTATTTATTATATATTATATATCAAATGATTATCTTAAACATAATATGACTCTGTGGCCCAATGGATAAGGCGCTGGTCTACGAAACCAGAGATTCTGGGTTCGATCCCCAGCAGAGTCGTTTCTTTTTTATATTTTTTACCATTTAAAGTGTAAAAACAAACAAATACTTTTTGAAAAATATATGGCATTAAAAAGAGATTCTGGGTTCGATCCCCAGCAGAGTCAAACGTTTTCCAATACCTTTTCATTTTTATGGTTAAAAACAAACATACTTTCAAATCACTGTACTCTTACCCTTTCCAACCCCAAACCCGACCCATATTTGACTGTAGCAGAACCTCGACCATCCGCTTAAAGCCTCTTCCCTTTGAAATTAATTGGATGTGAGTGTGCACCCAGATCATCACACTGAGGGTTCAAGGATCAATCAAGGGTTAAAAGCTTCTCCAGGTTGTTCAAAGATCAATCAAGAGTTATCCACGGGGTTCATAACACGCGAGAAGGTCCAAGTTTGCATCTTGAGGGTCATATATAAGGTCCAAGGTTACATGAGTTTTGATGTAATAAAATTCTAAACTTCCTGTTAGAAAAGTTCAGTGGCTGCATTGCATTTGCATAACGATAATTTATCAACTCATTTTTTAAACGACTTTCTATGAACCTTGTGGCCAAAGTGCAAATAAATAATAAAATAAACCTTTTATTAAAAACCTTGTGTCATGTAACTGTTGATGGTTTTATCAAGTACAGAGTTTGACTTTCTTAGAAGTCAACTGTGTTTTATTGAACTCCATGAATTAAACTATCTACAAATTCTACTATGATTCATCGTAATTAGTACAAAATCCAAGATGGGGATTACAGTGTAATAAAAACTACAAATATTGAAAGATAAAAGAAATCATAATTTGAAACACTTATTTACAAACGATAGTACTTTTGGGAGCGTAGAAAATCATCCATGACCAAAACGGATGCGCCAAAATCACTTGAAACTAATCAACAATAATCCTTTGGTTCATTAAGTGATGCGATGAAGAATCTAAGCACAGTGAAAACAATCAGCAATTCCTGGTGAAAAAATATTGTTTGCATGGAACAGATGTCAAGATCGAAAGTAGAAACATATATAAAACAGACACATTAGTTGTTGTCATGTAAGGCGATCAATACAAAAATAGAGACAGAGAATGTACCTATCAAATTAGTTCTTTTATGTACTGGCTCATTTGGGTCTGTTAACAGCGTCATTTATCATTGCTGCTAATATTTCCCATAAGAATTGCGCGTGTAGACCTTTGGTGATACAATACATTTAATCTTACCAATGTTGTTTGGAATGTCTCGTAAACGGTTACAATCTGTTATGGTTAGCGTCTCTAGGGATTCTATTCGGCCAAGATCACGGGGTAACTTCTTAAACAGAGAACATGATTTAAGTTCGAGAGATTTGAGATGTTTCAACTTACAAATGCTATCTGGAAGAGTTCTGATATTTGCAGATGAAAAAATTAGCTCCTCTAGACATTCTAACTGCTCAAGGTCCCGGGGTACCTCTGGAATACTGCCTTCAAGTGTAAGCTTTCTTAAACCTCGTAAACTACAAATACTTCTTGAGAAATTCTCAAGGTTTGTACAAGCACATAGACCCATCGAAATAAGCATTTCAAGATTTCCAAACGATGAAGCTGGATCTTCTTTATAATAACATTCAAACCGAAACTTTGGAAAACTATTGTCGGGGTGCAGTAGGCATACATCTATGGTCTCTGCAATCAGATGTAACTCAGATAGAGAATCAAGCTGTTTTTTTGAATGATTGAGGTTAAGCTGTTTGTCAAACCAAAAAGATTTAAACCTCCCACAACCACTTAAGTCTAAGAATGCAAGCTTATTCAGATATCCAATGGGAGCATTAATTTCTACCAAATCATAACAGTTTTCAAGATTTAACCATTTCAGATTTGGAGTCAGGCCAAGGTCAAGGGTCCTCAACTTTGAATGACTGAGGTCGAGATCTAAGAGCTTTGGACTTTCCGAAGGCATTTGAAGTTCTACCAAATCATGACAATCTATGAGAATTAGCCTCTCGAGATTCGGAGTATTCCTGAGGTGAAGATTAGTCAACTTTGAATGACTGAGGTTGAGAACTTCAAGCTTTAGACTTTCCACGGGCATCTGAAGCTCTATCAAATCTTTACAGCCAATGAGAAAAAGCTTCTCAAGATTTGGAGTATTCCCAAGGTGAACTATCTTCAGCTTTGAATGACTGAGGTCGAGATATTCGAGGTTTAGACTTTCATCAGGCATTTGAAGTTCTAACAAACCACCACAACCTTCAAGTATTAGCTCCTTAAGATTCGGAGTATTCCCAGGTAAAGGTATGTCAACTTTGAATGACTGAGGTCGATAACTTTGAGCTTAAGATTTTCAGCGGCATTTGAAGTTCCGCCAAATCATTACAGGCTTTGAGTATTAGCTTCTCAAGATTCGGAGTATTCCGAGGTGAACGGTCTTCAGCTTTGAATAACTCAGGTTGAGATATTCGAGGTTGAGACATTCAGCAGGCATTTGAAATTCAGTTAAATCATTACAGCCTTTGAGTATTAGCTCCTTAAGATTCGGAGTATTCACGAGGTGAAGGTTTGTCAACTTTGAATGACTGAGGTTGAGAACTTCAAGCTTTAGACTTTCCACGGGCATCTGAAGCTCTATCAAATCTTTACAGCCAATGAGAAAAGCTTCTCAAGATTTGGAGTATTCCCAAGGTGAACGATCTTCAGCTTTGAATGACTGAGGTCGAGATATTCGAGGTTTAGACTTTCATCAGGCATTTGAAGTTCTAACAAACCACCACAACCTTCAAGTATTAGCTCCTTAAGATTCGGAGTATTCCCCAGGTAAAGGTATGTCAACTTTGAATGACTGAGGTCGATAACTTCGAGCTTAAGATTTTCAGCAGGCATTTGAAGTTCCGCCAAATCATTACAGGCTTTGAGTATTAGCTTCTCAAGATTCGGAGTATTCCCGAGGTGAACGGTCTTCAGCTTTGAATAACTCAGGTTGAGATATTCGAGGTTGAGACATTCAGCAGGCATTTGAAATTCAGTCAAATCATTACAGCCTTCGAGTATTAGCGCCTTAAGATTCGGAGTATTCACGAGGTGAAGGTTTGTCAACTTTGAATGACTGAGGTCGATAACTTTGAGCTTAAGATTTTCAGCCGGCATTTGAAGTTCCGCCAAATCATTACAGGCTTTGAGTATTAGCTTCTCAAGATTCGGAGTATTCCCGAGGTGAACGGTCTTCAGCTTTGAATAACTCAGGTTGAGATATTCGAGGTTGAGACATTCAGCAGGCATTTGAAATTCAGTCAAATCATTACAGCCTTCGAGTATTAGCGCCTTAAGATTCGGAGTATTCACGAGGTGAAGGTTTGTCAACTTTGAATGACTGAGGTTGAGAACTTCAAGCTTCAGACTTTCTGCGGGCATTTGAAGCTCTATCAAATCATTACAGCCAATGAGAAAAAGCTTCTCAAGATTCTGAGTATTCCCGAGGTGAACGGTCTTCAGCTTTGAATAACTGAGGTTGAGATATTCGAGGTTGAGACTTTCAGCAGGCATTTGAAATTCAGTCAAATCATTACAGCCTTCAAGTATTAGCGCCTTAAGATTCGGAGTATTCACGAGGTGAAGGTTTATCAACTTTGAATGACTGAGGTTGAGAACTTCAAGCTTTAGACTTTCCGTGGGCATTTGAAGCTCTATTAAATCAATACAGCCAATGAGAAAAAGCTTCTCCAGATTCGGAGTATTCCCGAGTTGAAGGGTCTTCAGCTTTGAATGACTGAGGTCCAGATATTCGAGATTTAAACTTTCAGCTTGCAATTGAAGATCTACCAAATGAATACAGCCTTCGAGTGTTAGTGCCTTAAGATTTGGAGTATTCGAGATGAAGGCTAGTCAACTTTGAATGACTGAGGTTAAGAACTGAGAGCTTTAGACTTTCCGGGGGCATTTGAAGCTCTATCAAATCATTACAGCCAATGAGAAAAAGCTTCTCAAGATTCAGAGTATTCAAGAGGTGAACGGTCTTCAGCTTTGAATGACTCAGGTAGAGATATTCGAGGTTCAGACTTTCAGCAGGCATTTGAAATTCTACCAAATCATTACAGCTTTTGAGTTTTAGCTCTTTAAGTTTTGGAGTACTTCCAAGGTGAATGGTCTTCAGCTTTGAATGACTGAGGTAGAGATATTCAAGATTTAAACTTCCACTAGGCATTTGAAGTTCTACTAAATCATGACAGCTTTTGAGTATTAGCTCTTTAAGTTTTGGAGTACTCCCGAGGTGAAGGGTCTTCAACTTTGAATGACTGAGGTTGAGACATTCAAGCTTTAGACTTTCACTGGGCATGTGAAATTCTTCCAAATTGTTACAACCTGCAAGTATTAGCGTGACAAGATTGGGAGTATTCCCGAGGTGAATGGTCTTCAACTTTGAATGACTGAGCTCGACATATTCAAGCCTTAGACTTTCGGCAGGCATTTGAAGTTCTACCAAATCACCACAGCCTTGGAGTGTTAGGTTCTTAAGATTTGGAGTATTCTTGAAGTGAAGGTTTGTAATCTTGTAGTCACTGAAGTAGAGTTGTTCGAGTTTTAACTGGACAAGATTTGGAGTATTCCCGAGGTGAAGGTTTGTCAGCTTTGAATCAATGAGGGTGAGATATTTGAGCTTTGGATGATGATCAGCAGGTATATGAAGCTCTACGAAATCATGACAACCGTCAAGAGTCAACTGCTCAAGATTTGGAGCCAACCTAAGGTCAAAGGTCCTCAACTTTGAAGATCCGATTCTGAGGAACCTGAGGTTATTTAGAACCTAACATAAGTACAAAAAACAGTTAATACTGGTGCAATGACAAACCAATAGATATATAGGATGATAATGAATAATGGAAAACAAGAAGTTAACCATTAGTCTACCTTTTCTTCTCCGTCTTCCCAAAGTTGTACAATATTGCCGCCAACTATGTCAAGCTCAACAAGATATTTTCCTTGAAATGTATTAGGTAAACTCAAAAGGAAAACCAATCCATTTCACAAATTGTAAAGAATTCGGAAGGTATTGGCTAACTTTATCAAATTTCCAGTTTAAACGATAACCAATCCAGCTATTTGAGTTACGTATGTCAATAAATCTAAGATCCTTCATGTTTGCTAGACCTTTCATTGCAATTTCAGCAATGAAATCCAGCGGCCGAAAGTATAGACATTTTGTTGCTTGGGTACCCTGAAATCCAAAACATAATGACCATGAAATTTGTTCTGTTAATCATAGAAAATGTGTTAATTAAATCATAACTTGATCCTTACCAGGTCATTGGTCAATATAACTTCAATTTCCTCATCAATCCACAATCGGCTATGTTTGTTAGGTTCATCAGGGTGCAAACGGCGAACAATATTCCTACCCATTTCTTCTAAATGATCATGCATCCCCAACCTTTCATCAATAGTTATAAGAGATTGCGCTCAAGAACTCGTAAACCAACTTCAAAGATGAAATCCACGGCTTTTAAGCGCCTAATTGCTTCTTCTTTCCACCAACCTTTAGTATGCATGCAACATCTAAAAATATTTCTTTGTATTCTTCTCTAGACCATCAAAGCTTATTTCCAACCTATCCATAGTTTCCGTTAATGGAATTGTTTTTAGTCTTTCTATGGCATCTATCCAATAAGGCTCACTTTGACCACAAAGAAACGAACCCAAAACTTTGATCGTTAAGGAAGACCATGAGCATAATGTAAAACTTTTCCTGATAACTCTTCGCACCTTGAATCGGATTCTCTCTTCCAAACGCATACCCATCGAAGAGGCAACCCGCTCCGCTTGAGATAACAAATTCACATTATGAATCAAGCTCACCGGTGGGCTACCAAGCTTGCTCATCTCTTGTTGTAATTATAATTCTACTTCCGGCTTAAACCAATTACCACCGCTAACGCCTCTAGCTGGTCTTTATGATCGACGTCATCTAGAACAACAAGTACCTTTCTACCACGCATCCTCCTTTGCATCATACTTTTTCCACCGTAAACACCGCTACTTCAATGCTTTGATCCTTTAAAACATCCGAAAGTACTTGTTTCGCAACTTTAGACCCTTGAAAGAGGCTTTTGAAACTTCCCGACATTTTCAATAAAGCTTTCACCTTCGAATCGAATGGATATCTCGATCAAAATAGCTCTTGCCAAAGTTGTCTTCCCGCACCTCCCATCCCCATATTCCTAGCATGCGAACATCACCAACACCAGGTTCTAAGGATGAAATTACTTGCTTACACGGGTCTCCATGCCTAATAAATTTCCATCATCGCTCGAATTGATGAAACGTAAATCAATTGAAATCACTTCAACGATTTTCTGTATGAACTTAGCTTCATGCCTATATGTTAAATAAATATTCAATTAGCTTGTGAAGATTCCCGAACAATTTTCAGATCTTTAATACTGACATACAATCATACACGAGGTAAATGGTGATATAAGTATATATGATTTGTAATAAGTAGTGAATGAAAAACAGATGTGTTTGTTAAGGTAAGGGTTTTGTAGCGGTTGAAACTCATCGCGTCTACCAGGAAAAAAGAAAAGAGCCACTTGTTCATGGTAACAAACCATACACATGAAGTCATGAGCTTTCCATTGTACATAGAGGACCGGCGAGTTTAAGTGTAAGGACAAAAGAGATTCTAAAAAGTTGATTAACATGACTTGGTAGTGTTATAACTTATAAATGTAAATTCCATAGAAGAGTTTCAGAAAGCATGTGGTATATACAAATGACAAATGACCACCGCTAACGCTTCCTTCTATAGTCTATACCCTTACAAAACGAATAATATACTGTAGGTGAAAATTTATCTGTGGTTTCATACCACAGATTGTAAGTTTGACGACAGTGGGTTAACGAATGACGAACCCATATGCTCTAAGAGGCTGTTTGCTAAAACATCATTTGCCTCGCCTGGCCCGTTTTGAGATGAAACATAACCTAACTCCACACCCTTTCAAAAATATATATACTAATAATGAAGAAATTTACTTACCCATTAGCAATGCTTTTCAACTCAAACCCAGCCAAATCAGATGCTTCTTTCAAAGCCTGTCTCCATTTTCTTGCAGCTTTTTCCTCTTTATGTCTTGCAAATGCAACTCCAACTGCCCCGGTTTGTTTATGTACTTCAGTGGGCTCCACATCATAGAACACGGGTAAGCAGTGTGCTCGTCCATCGTCTGGCATTCCATAATCTTAACAAGCTCTTCCAAGCACCAAGATGAAGAAGCATAGTTTTTGGAGAAAATAATAATGTAAAATTTTGAGTCTTCAATGGCGTTAATAAGCTCATCACTTATCATTTTTCCTTGCTTAATTTTCTCATCGTCTTTGTAAGTTTCAATGCCTTTTTGTGTAAGAGCATGATACAGATGATCAACAAAGTTCTTTCGAGTGTCTTCGCCTCTAAAGCTTAAGAAGACATCATACTTAAAGCTTTTTTGAATGGATGAAACTGAAGTTGAAGCCATTGGAAGTTTGGTTGAAAGAGTTTGTGTGAAAAGTGTTTTGTGTTTGTGGAATGATGATGTTGCGATACAAAAACCACTCATATGGTCTTTTGGTCAATGAAAAAAAAAAAGGTTTGAACTTTCAAACCAAATGATCAACGCACACTGAAGGTGATTGTATCTGTGTGAAAACAGAATATTGAATTATTTGGAAAATAAAAGCCCATGATTTAATTTGGTCAAATGACGATGTTTCCTACTTGATAATCTAAATTTTTTATATAAGTTTTGCAATAATAACTTTTATTATTGTAACTGAAAAATTATTCTTGTAATTACTTGTCTAAATGATATAACTACTTATAAACTTCAAATGAATAAATCATATAAAAATATGCTATCAGGAAAATTAAATCATGACTTCATGCTACCCACGCCACATCGCCTTTCTTTAATCGACGACGCCTAATATATTGTTCTGGACAAACTAAAATCTGCTATCAGGCAAAATTAAACTGTTATTCACTTGCATTTTGTGGACTATTTCTAAACATTGATAGAGACCAATAATTTGCATTAAGAAAGTTTCTCATCTGTAATAGGGACCATTTTTAACATTTATTGTCATTACCCTACACCAATAATATTGCTTCAATAAATTTTCTTATCTCTTACAATAATACAAAGATATCATGGAAACGAAAAAGGGACAAGTTATTTTGACCTCATAAAGCGGTCCCGACCCTATGCATTGCGGCCAGACGATGCATGATCGCGGTTTATACATTTTGACCAAAACCTCTTATTGTCATATAATAGAAGGGTCTTAATAACACAATTTCATGAAAAATCCTTAGCTACTTGGTCATAAAGTCTCTAATGAGGAATATCCTCAAAATTCCTAGCCATATCGGCCAACAAAAAATATGTAAATGTATACGAAAATTCTTCACATAAACTCTTTTGTCGACTAGCGTTATTTCTAACTTCGATATTAACATAAGTATTTTCTACGACTAGCACTGATTAAGGCCGTATAAATTCTTATGATGTTGATAATAATATTAACATTGTGTTTCAAGTTGTGATTTAGGGTGGAAAGTGAAAGTAAGTGTAGAAAAGAAAAAAAAAATAATGTGTTCTTAAGTTATTTTTTAAATGGAAAGTGAAAGTAAAGTGTGCAAAGGGGAAGTAAAGTGGTGGGTAAACTTTCATCCCATTTTTTAGATGAGAGTAGGGGTGGAAACGAGTTGAGCCGAGCCCGAGCCTGCCAGAGCTCGAGCTCGGCTCATTTAAGTTTTAAAAAGCTCGAGCTCGAGCTCGGCTCGTTTTGAGCTTTAAATTTTAAGCTCGATCTTGGCTCATGGTGTGTTATATAGGCTCGGGCTCGGCTTGTTTATACGACGGAAATTAGTTAAATCTTAGCTCGAGCTCGAGCTCGACTCATAATATATCTTTTGAACTCGCTTAAAAGCTCGAGCTCGACTCGTATAAAAATATTTAATACTTAAAATATTATAATATATGATAGGCTCGTTTAGGCTCATGAGCCCAAAAGAGCTTTGTATATAAAGCTCGAGCTCGAGCTCGATTAATAAATGAGTCAGAACCCAGAGCTCGAGCTCGCTTAGGCATTAGGCTCGAGATTTTACCGATCCGATCCCAAGCTTTTCACGAGCGGCTCGACTCATTCCACCCCTAGATGAGAGTGAGTGGGACAAAATCAATGCATTTATTATGACTAAATTGACCTTTATTTAATTTAACTTAAGCATCAATTAAACACATGATTGAGGGCATAAGTGTCAAATAACATTTATTTCCCTTTCCTCAACAAATTTTTAACAATCTTTCATTTTCTTTCCTCATCAGTTTCTATACTTCCCTTCACTTTTCTTTTCCTCTGAATAAAAAGTAGAAAACAGAGCATAAGTCTTTTAATATTTGGTAGGATGTAATGTAAAAAGGATTGAAAAGATCAGAGTAAATTACATGGTTCGTCCTTTTGGTTTAGGTGAAATCCCTATGCTCGTCCCTAATCTTTTCTTGTTGCCCCGTTCATCCTTAAAAACAAATTATGCAACACCGTCCATCCTTATCTCTAACGGTCGTCATATTCCTTCGTTAAGTCCAGTTAAGCCCACCCACGCAAGGCCACACGTGGGGGTATTTTTGTCATTTTGGTTTTGCCTCATTTTTTAACATGTTTTTTTATCCCTTTTTAAAACCCACTATAACCCAAGCACTTTATTTACGAGCTCTTTTTTGAAAACATGCTTGCGGTTTCTCCCAAATCCAAAATCAAATTCAAACCCTAAAAAATGGTTGATTGTCGTTGTGGAACATGTGCAATAATCCGTACATCATGGACCAAACAAAACCCATGTCTTCGTTTTTATGCTTGTCTATGAACGACAAAGAGTTTAATTTTGGGTAATTATTAGTTAGGGATTAATGAATAACGAATTGTGAAGTGATTTGTTTTTTGGTTGTTATAAACAAGGCTCTGATTGCAGATCAATTGGTTGGGTGGATCCCAATGCCAACGTCTGTTGCGATTATACCGGCTTATTAAGGTCAAGAAACCATCTTGAAGCCTATTTGAGACAAGCTAAAGAAGATCGTGCAAAGCTTAGACAATATTTGTATATGTCTTGGTTGGCATTTGTGTTGTTTGTTTTGGTCAACTTGTTAACCTAAATAGCTTCAAAATGTTTTAGGTTATTTCGTTTTAGTTTATGTTCTAAATATGTAAGATGTCCTAACATCATGAATTTTGTGTTTTGTAAGATTGTTTCATCTAATGAAAATGTTGCTTATAAATTAAAGTGTTTGCAATTGGTTTAATTTTGTTAGATTGAGTCTAACTTTAGTGGGTAATTTGAGTGTTTGACTTGTTAAAGTCAGCAACAATTTACATGTTTCTCACACAAACTTGAGTGGGTATTTTCAATGAATGACCTTTAAAGTCAACAACCTTTAGTTGATTGAGTGGGTAATTTCATATTGAGTCTACCGAGCGGGTGTTTTAGTGATTGACTTTTTAAAGTCAAGCTTTATTTCACACACAAACATTACAAAAGTCCCACACTCTCTTATCTAGTTCTCTCTAATCACCACCACCACACAAGACCACCACCACCAACGTCGACCAACTTGCGACCACCATCGCCCAAAAGCGCGGTGCCGACCGCAACAACCACCACCACCGTAACGCCTCCGACCACCCAAACTACACATTAATGTTAGTGGGTGTAGGTTCATGTTTTGTAAAGATTGTTCCATCTAATGAAAATGTTACTTATAAATTAAAGTGTTTGCAATTGGTTTAATTTTGTTAGATTGAGTCTAACTTTAGTGGGTAATTTGAGTGTTTGACTTGTTAAAGTCAGCAACAATTTACATATTTCTCACACAAACTTGAGTGGGTATTTTCAATGAATGACCTTTTAAAGTCAACAACCTTTAGTTGATTGAGTGGGTAATTTCATATTGAGTCTACCTGGAGCGGGTGTTTTTAGTGATTGACTTTTTAAAGTCAAGCTTTATTTCACACACAAACATTACAAAAGTCCCACACTCTCTTATCTAGTTCTCTCTAATCACCACCACCACACAAGACCACCACCACCAACGTCGACCAACTTGCGACCACCATCGCCTAAAAGCGGGTGCCGACCGCAACAACCACCACCACCGGTAACGCCTCCGACCACCCAAACTACACATTAATGTTAGTGGGTGTAGGTTCATTAATCTATGAGTTTATTAATTGGGTGTAGTTGGGTTTAAAAATGAGCGCATCATTGCATTGCTTTTAAAATTTTGTATCCTGGTGACTAATACAAGGCCATCCCACATTGCGTTCGCACTATACCGCATTTGGTAATGCTAGCATAGGTCGTAATTGTTATAATTTAGGTCACTTAAATCAAATTTAAACAATATAAAGAAACCAAATATTTCAATGGGCTTTTAAAGATAAAACATGTTAAAAGACGTCCAAAACAAACACAATAATGAATGTATTATTAGCCTAATTTCAATATGTTAATAACTTATTTTGTATGTTTATTGCATTTACTTGGATACTTGGTAGAATATACTATGTATAAATATTTTTTGTTTCTTTTTTTAATACTAAACACATTGCGTCCAAAATACGCTAGCATTTCCATCGCGCAACACATAATGGCCTTTAGAATCCTTAGCGCATCAGATCGCAAAACGCATTTTAAACCACGGGGTGTAGTTCCACATAAACTTATGATCTTATTAATGGGTTTTGTATTTGATGAATTTTTATTAACTTTTCATGGGTGTTGTTGCACATGAATGTTTGACTGATGGTTGTATCAAGGATGTTGGTGATTTTCGTTTTCGTGAAACAAGCAATTTATGGGCGAATCATGATGGGATCCATAACACAAACAAGCAATTTCGTTTTTGTGAAACAAGCAATTTAAGGGTGCATTGGAACCACTATGGGTTCTTTGGAAAGATCCCTTACCACCATTAACGATGATGATTATGGTGTGAGTCCAATAGAAAGTGGCTAGAGATGTTGATGATCGCCGGAAGATGGTGGGGTTTTATTTCATTAATGGTGTATTTTAATTTTATACTTAGTGGTTAATTTTTTAACAACATTTTGGTGTATTTTTAAAAGTTAGAAAGTGTTGTTGATGAAAATATCAAGAATGCCAGCATTACATGGTGTATTTTAATGTTGTAATTGGTGGTTAATTAGTGAAAAAGATAATGTTTGTTTCATTAACTTTTCTTGACATTTAATATGAGTTTTCACTACTACAACATATTAATGCTGACGTAGAATGCCAAAAGCTGTTACATCAGCATTAGTACATAAAATCTTAAAATCGTATGTATTTAGTTGAAACAATAAACTGATACTCGCCAAAATAATATTGTGAAAGTTAGATAGATTTCAACTGGTTCTGATTGGTTTCATATGAACTTTTTAGAATCGATTTGCAAATCACAACTAGAAACTTACGAGTTCCGGAGAAACTAGGTTTTGAGGCACTCAAATATCATGTTAATGATAAGAAAAGAATTGGCTACAAAAACTAATCTATTGTTTAATAAAGACTCTAAAAAAATATGACTTGCTCTTAAATTTAACCGTAAATAATGATTTCACAACTTCGCGTTAAATATTGAAAATAAGCTTGTCGTACATCAATGTGACTTTGTGGCCCAAAGGAAGCCATAGATCCTGGGTTCGATACGTAGCAGAGTCGACGTATTTAACCCTTTTAACCTTTTTACCCTTTAAAGTAACAAACAATTACTTTGTTTTTAAACGCAACACCACACAGGAACATATTTTGTTATTTCGAAGATAGAAAATAAACTCCGAGTATGTTGAAAAGGTCTTACGTATCAATCTAGGCTCACATGTATTTCGTGTTTGTTCGCACACGGGATTTTCATGCATAGAAACGTTAACAACAGGTGTTTGGATCCATTTGGTAACTTAAGATTGCATTTTACACTCAAGGACTGAACTAAAGAGTGACCGGGTCCATAATTTTTTTTAACTATAGTATAAGGAAACAAAATAACCAAAAAATACGATTTTCGGATAAATGACTAAGTTTAGTGAAAACTACGTTCATTTTCAATTTTTGATAGCCTAACTAAGCAATAACTAGAAACACAATGTACTGAGGCCGGATTCATTCTCGAAAATTCAGTGGCTTTTTTACGAAAAATACACTACAAAACAAAATTTAATCGGAGTCTCGTAACACCGCAAGTCCCCCTAGGCCAACTTCCTGCCCGAAAGAACCACTCACTACTCACTAGCTAGCCGGACTAGTTCCGTCCTTGCTTACACTAATAACCTTTTTGTTACTACATTTTCTCCATGATCACCTACAGCAAATTTTAGATCTAAAAGTAGTTAAAAATTTCAGTCATTAATTCATTATGACCTTTGTTTAGTAAAGATTGATTTGCTTGTTTACTTTGATCATGAATTTATTAAAAACCAATGTATTGCGGTATGTCACGAAATTAACATGGTAACTTGATACATTTTGTGATTTTTTATGTCAAATTAGTAGAAAACACCTAGAAATAACCCATAAATAAAAAGATGCTTCAAATCGTAACTGTTTTCGAGTCCATTAGTTTTACACCAACAATCAATAAAAAGATGCTTGAAATCGTAACTCTTTTCGAGTGTATATTTTCATTACATCATTATCCTAAACTATGACCAGTTAATTTTTTATAGGACAATTTTCACATTTTTTTAGTTTGCTACATATTCCACCACATTGATCAATTGTGATGTTGCATAATTTTTTTTCGCGACAGCAACAAAATAGGAGTATTCCATCGACATTCATTCCCCAACAACGCGGATTGCACAATATCGATTCTGAAATTCCATGTGTTTTGATGTCGTTCATTTCGTTCCTGCTATCTATAAGTCCAAAATTACACGATCGACTAAATATGAAAGCGTATTCAAAATATGCAACGTAACACACATAAAGTAGACGAACAATGAGAACTTACACTCATAGCAAACGATCATCGCTAATAAGCTGATACATAAGATGATCGTACATAATTCTTGTTTGAGCTTCACCATCTTATAGTAATGGATGTTTTTCAAATCATTTCATGTTTTCATTACAAACAGAGAGACATATATAGAGATTTAAATGAATGTAATCCGAACACACATCTTATTTATATGTCTACTAGCTACCGTTTGTTACAAAAAAATTGAATCATATATATAACGTACACGCATATGCAATTTTGTATCGTATTTCTTCTATTTCATGTAACAATAATAGACAAGTTTATCATTCATAATGTTTATATGGTCATACAGATTATACGTGCCAAGTATTTTTATTATTATTTTTAAATCGTGGTTAGTGCTATGACATATGTACGTATTTTCAGATTTTCTTAAACATGTTTGAAAATTGTCATAACTTATAAGGTATTCAAGTTATGAGTTAACACCGCGTCACGTCAGCGTCATATCAGTTTTAATATGAAAAAAATATTTTTTTATCATAACACCAACTCAACACCATATTTTAGGTCCACTTTTTTTAAAAATTAAAAATTACAAATTCAACCTGTAAACTAATACTTCATTTAATAAACAATATAACATTAAAAAAAATACAAATAACATTTAAAAAAATTACCAAAAAAAATAATAAAAATAAATAAATAAATTAAAATAATGAACCTTAACTTTAAAAGATAAACTTAAGTATTAGCATGTGCCAATTGCATCGATTGGACTAGTGTAAGATAATGAGAAATAATTCTAATATTAAATACCAAAGCGCAGACTCATTCACTACCAAAACCCAACAACATCAAATGTCAAGGGGTGATATCGTTTTATTAAAACTCAGATGACGACGCTGCCATGGCAACGTGGGCATGAACGCATCACCATAACGCCCTACACCGTGTAATAACGTCGCAGTAATGCCGCCACATTAGCATAATGGAGGTGGCGTTACCACACCCCGTGCTCTAAGGGTTAAGTCTATAAATTAGCAACATACTTTCATCATTTTATACATCAAGGTAACTAACTTATTATATTAGCAATATAGTCATTAAAACTTTGAAAATTTTGACGATATAGTAAATATGTCCTCATGCTACCGGCTAAAATTGAAAAATGACCGACACATCTTTTTTTTTACTTAGTTGGATATACCACTACTAATGACTTGTATTCCATCTACCCCATTATAAAAGAGAAGTTGACTTCGGTTCCTTAAACAAAATACGATACCAAGTTTTCCCACAAATTAGAAACCCTAATTGATAATGCTTCACCTCCTTAAACAAAACATTGAAGATGGGCAGAGGTAACATTATCGTTGTTGTTTATCTACCTTAACTCGTGTTTCTCATCCGTTAATTTCATTAAACCCTAAGTTTAAATTTGATGCACAAAGTACGGGTTTATCACATGGAAAAGCATTTGATGTTAGTCCTTGATGGTTTAGTTAAGTAGCAATTGCCAATGGTTGCGTCAAATTTGACGCACAAGGCACATGTTCAACACCTGAAAAAGCATTTGATGATAGTCCTTCACGGTTTAGTTAAGTAGCAATTGCCAATAGTTGTGTTAAACAATACTTTATCTTTTGGTATGGATTCAACCATGTGTAATTTAACTTTATCTTTTGAGATGCTCACATGATTAATTGCCAATGGTTGTGTAATAAAAATAGTCATAAATGCTTTCGCATTTGTCATTTTTTTCATTCATGATATTCATTTGATACAACATAAAATACCCAAAACACATACATTCCATTACATTGCAAATCCTACATTGCCAATACCAAACATAACCTACCTAAAAGACAATATAACCTAACCTAAAGACAACATAAACTACCCTAAACATCCTCTATTTCAATGCCAATACCAAACACATACAAATTGCAAACACAAAAAAGCTTGACTTCCAAAAAGTCAAAGATGGCAAACTTTTCTGCAATTGAGTGTTCTTTTCACCCAAATCAGCTTCAAGTTCTTCAATCCTCCATTGATGGCTGATCTCTTGGCCCAATTGACGTCTTTGTTGTAGATTCAAAAGTGTGTACATCTCGTACAAATGCATCATTTACCAATCCGTGTCAATCTTTGGATCATACCATCCCAAAATTCACATTTCTTTTTCACGAGTTTGGATCGATTTGGACAAACAACAAACCTTCGAGATGAATTAGTGGGTGTCCATAATGTTAATACTCTTAGGGCAGCTCACAGTTACATGTTCGATCTTGGAGGAAAGTTGACATGCTAGGGTTTAAATTTGGGTACAAATTTTATTGTTAGATGAATGATAAGAATTAAGTCGGGTTACAGGATTTAAGGTTAAATAGAAGGCTGAGTCGGGTTGTTAGGGTTAATGGGTTACTTTATTACGAGTCGAGTTGAAATTTAAGAATATAAGGTGCGTTTGGTAGAAAGAAATTCAGAGAAAAGAAATGAAGTAGAATAGAATCTCGGAGAATAGAAATCGAGAGAGAATTTTGTTCAATTCTAATGTTTGGTAACAAATGATACTTGACCCAGAAATGAAATTTTTTATTTAAATAATATTTTGTCTAAATAAAATTCTTAAAAATATTTAAAAAAATTATTTAAAAAATATATATCTTTTTTTTTAAATTTATTTTTAAAAATTTATGTACTTTCTTAAAAAAATTATTAAAAAACTTATTTTTTAAAATGTATTTACTTAAAAAACCTTGTTTTAAAAAAATATATTTTTAAAATGTATTTATTTAAAAAAACTTATTTTTTTAAAAATATTTTTATTTTTCTAAATAACAATTTTAAAAAATATTTAAAAATTATTTAAAAAAATTATTTTAAAAAATATATCTTTTTAAATTTATTTTTAAAATTTATGTACTTTTTAAAAAAATTATTTTAAAAATATTTTTAAAAATATTTTTATTTAAAAAACTTGTTTTTAAAAAAATGTTTTTAAAATGTATTTATTTAAAAAATTATTTTTTTAAAAAATATTTTTAAAAAATTATTTTTAAAAATAATTTGTTTATATATATATTTTTTAAAACAAAATCCATTATTTAACAAAATTATAGTTGTAAAAAAAAAAAAAAAAAATCAAAATAATAATAATTCATTTCTCCAATTTCTCCACCAAAATAAAGGAAATGAAGCTAGCCAAATTACACTACCCAAGTCTCTCCATTTCTCTCCATTTCTTTTCCAAATTCTCCGCTTTTTCAATTCACTGTGTACCAAACAAGAGAAATGGAACCATTTCCAATTCTCTTGCCTCAATTCCCGCTACCAAACACACCCTAAGTGTCTATGTGAAAAAATTTAAGAAAATAAGTGTCTAGATGGAAATTTAAAAATAATTATTTATCTACTTGGAAAATCAGTCGGTCCTATTTACTATATCGTAAAAAATTAGTCGGTTTTAATGACTACATTGGTTATATAATAAGTTGGTTACTTAGATGCGTAAAATGATGAAGGTACATTGCTATTATATAGACTTAACCCTAACTTTAATTGATGTTTGAATCTTGTGAAATTATAACATTTGTTATTATTTTAAAGGTAGATTTGAAAATACCGAGTGTCACACCCTTTTAAAAAATATATGACCCCTTATTTAATTGTGAACAAGTTTATCACTGTCATACATCAACTTAACATCTGCATTCACTTCTATAAAAAACATTGTAATAGTGACGTCCTTTACTCCACAACACACACAACATGACCAAAATTTGGTCCGGTAAAAAAAATGAGCAAGCCATCTCCAAATTTGGTGTTTGACGCGTGAAGAATGATGCATGTAATAGACTTTGACACGTAAAGGGGTGTTTGGCGCGTGAAAGAAGATCCGCATTACGCCTAGTCTAAGAATTTCGTCCTTTAATAATATCACATCACAAGTCAAGTAGCAAGAGTTTAATTTCAATCACCAAGGCAATCGACCTTGTAACCACCAACAAGGTGGCCTAGTTATCACACGCGAGGATATCCACAAGAGTTCTCATTATAAACGTCACTATAGATACACCTTTGGAATGGTTAGAAAAAAAAATCAAAAACGATCACTGAAAATACTCAAATTAAATGCATACACCTAAATTAAAGACTCGTTTTCTTCAAATAATATGTTTACCATTTCTAATCAACCTCATCAACTCATCTTTTATATAAAAAAAAAGAAATTACATCATTTTGAAGCAATTTTGTTAAAACACTCTTATTGAAAGAAAAAAATTGTAGACCAATCAGGTTACTCTATTATGACACGTGGCAAAATCGAGTAATGTGAGTGGCTAGTAAAGTCAAATTTGAAGCTCAATTTGGTCAAGCTACTAAACTTTTGTCTAAATTATAAAATATGCTAAAAAATACATGTGTCAATTTTGTAACAAAGAGAAATACTTAAAAAATGGAGGGAGTAATTAACAAAACTTTAGTTATTAATTTTTTTAAAATAAGGTATACTTATCAGTTTTCATGACTTGCTAATAAATTTATAAAGTCAATAAATACCTCCTATACTTTGTATTTTATTAAAAAAAAGAATGTTGTTGTTATTTGTAAGTATCATTATTGTTATATATTGAACTAATGTATTTGCACGGAATTATAAATAGAAAAAGAAAAATACGAGATACTGTAACATGTAAATGAATACAAGAGATTATATACATATACAAACGGCTCATGTTATTACTCTTTATAAGTTTAACCCGACTCGGGTTTAAAATTCGCTTTAAATTATTATTAACGGTATATAAATATCAAATGAAAGAACGACTTCACTCATTCTTGTGAGATGAAAATGATAGACAAGATTCTACATATAACGACGACATATATTTTTCAAGGTCATTATGTGCTACTAAACCACATAATGTCTAGAATATGATAAATAGTTAAATTTAAACCGATCAACCTAAACACCATGTCGTTAAAGAAAGTCATATCTTTCGTACAACAAAAATCTATAAAAATATTAATCGATATTAACACATAATGAAAAAATTACGTAAAAACTCGTGCGTGCACAATTATTTTAACTATATAAGTATTAAAAATTTAATATAATTTTATAGAAAAACCTAATCATGAATTTATGAATTGTTATCATATTTAACTTCAAAACAAAGTTATTAAAATATTATTACCCGTTATATTATACGCATAAACTCCGTACATACATGGTTCAAAAACTTGTCAGGGTAAAAATGAACTCCATATGCTCGAATGGTCGATACCCGTTATGAATATGCGCATTGCAATGACTATTATTATTACTAGACGAGTACCCGCGCCTAGCGGTAACGATTTCTAGTTTTCTGCAAAATTCCGACGACCCATAAGTTTCTTTCAACAAACTGTATTTGTAGCGTTAGAGAATCATTTTCGAATAACTATAATTCTAATGTGTGGTTGCATAGCAGTAGAAATATACAGTTTTCAAGAAAATTATGTGGAGTTGATCTAAGTGTGGGAGTATATTTCTAATAGGATTGTTTTAACTTTTAACTTATTAAGATTTTAGTAATAATAGATTCAAGCATTACAAAAAGCAACGATATTATATAGTTGGCAATATTATATTGTAGTTTAGAGGTATAGCCAACGTGTGTGACCGTCTTTTCTAGTTTTGTCAGTAATTTAGGCAGTGATAACTATTTTTTTTACATGTGTAGCGTTTATTATTTGGTGTGTGGCTTTTGAACTTGTAACCTTACAAATTTAATATCACCGTAATAAGATTATCTTGTACTATCAATTTGCATAGATATTTAAGCATTGTTCAAAGCTATTTGTTTGGGGTATAAATAATTATTGTTAAAGATAACAATACTATTTAATTTTTGTGATTCTAATAAACTTACATAACATTATTGATATACCGGACATAGGGCTATACAATATATATTAACTTTTAAAAGACGATTCATATATGTTAGTCCCTTAAGTGGTGCAAGACCAACATTTTCAAAATAACATTATACAAATGACAATGTACATGTGTCAAAGCAAAATAAACAACAAAAAACTATAATTACTTGGTCTATCATTTTTCTAAATTTGTCACGGGTTCCACAACTACTTAATCATTTCTCATATAATTTTGTCAAATTTAAAACAAGTTTCTACCCGGGTGGTTCAACCGGTTGAACTGCTCCGGTCAAAAAGCAAGTCGATTAAACCGAGTCAACCCGACCAGTTGGGTCGAAACAAGTCAAATTAAATCGGGTCAACCCGCGGGTTTGAAGCGTCCGGTCAACACGCTTTTGATGTGTATTATGTCTTGACATTTCCACTTTTAGTTTCAACTTTTCACTTTTACTTTTTGCTTTTTCCTTTATATATAGTATATAGCAGGGTACTCGCGCGTTTTGGCGGCGGGTACCCTGTGACGATTAAACGCATAAATAGATCTCGATTAGACTTGATTCACCAGTTTATATTAGTTTCAACGGGTCCTCTCTGGTTCGTTTTCGGATTGCTTTATGTGGTTAGCAGAATCGGTGACGACACCGGTTCCCGGTTGAACACGTTGGTCCGGTCCGATCCGATTTTCAAAACTATATGTAACATCAACTTGTTAGCTTGTATGAAGTTTTGTGTGTTTTATTAATTTGTATAATGTGTATAATAACATGTACCTTTCATTTCAAGGTGTTTAAAAAGTATCATTAATTAGTGTGTCTAATTATTTTATATTTTGGATTATGTTGTAGCTTTTTAAATTGTACGTTGTGAAAATTTTATTTGTATTTTTAGTAAGAGGTGTTTTAATTGGTTGTTTTAGTTTGGTAGATGTGCTTTTAATTGGTTGTACAATGTGAATAAATTATTGTACTTTTAAGTAATGATGTGTTTTAATAAGAGTATTATTACACTATGTATTTTCTCTCATTTGACCAATTTCAACAATTCAACTTTTCAATTTTTCACCTTTGATCATTTTTCTATTACTAGACGAGTACCCGTGCATAGCAACGGGATTTATAGCGGCAGATAGTTGTAGTGTAAAAAAAGTCTATAGGTAATAAACGAAAAATAATAGAAGTTTGAGGATTTGGGGATTAAACATAATGTTTTGAAACCCGTTTCGACCTGGGCGGTTCAACCGGTTTAACCGTTCCGGTCGAAAAGTCGGGTCAAATTAATTCGGTCAACCCGCCGGGTTGGGTCGAAAAAAGGGTCAAATTAAACCGGGTCAACCCGTCGGGTTTGAAGCGACCCGCGTCAATCCGGTTTTCGATGTGTATTAATAGTGTGTTAATAGTTTCTAGCTTTGCGTATACTTTTCGAAAATAATGTAAGGACTTCATAAAATATTTTAAGTTTGACCAAATTAAGTTTTTTCACTTTTCAAGATTGACCATTTTTCCATTATAAATAGTATAGATATGTAGTATAGATTTATCCTATCATTCGTTTTTGAATCGTTGACGATTGAGATTTGATGTTATGTATGTTTTGATTTTTTAACCAGTAGGAATATAATATTGCTAGGATTTAAGAGTGATGTTGACATATTGTATATACTAGACGAGTACCCGCGCCTAGCGGCAGCGGTTCCTAACGGCAGATAATTAACAATATGCGATATTGTGTTAAGTGTTTTGTAACATGCGATAATTCAACTGAAGCAAAAATTCTTAACATGTATCAAATAACATATAAAAATATTTATTGAAACTAAAAATAAAACATAGCATCAGTTATGAGATAACAAACAATGCACGTTACTCGCCGTGTAAAATTTCTTAGTACACGGCATATGAGGTGTTGAATCCTTTTTGACCGAACTCTTTGATTGGCTTCACTTTGTAGTTATCATCCATCAAGGCATGGTATTTGAACCAATCAAAAAAAAAAAAAAAAAAATACTTCAAGCCTAAGAAACTTAATAAAAATATATACACCGGTTGTATAATATATTTTGACCAAATTATTTCGAAAACTTTGTATGTCTTTGAAATTGATGTTGGAACAATCAACGATTAAAACGCCAATCAATCACCATCATTATAGCAATATTTGGAAACAGCTTGTATTTAACGTATTTAATGTGCAAGAACAAGAACAAAAAATGAACCCGTGATCAGTATAATAAATCGATACAATGTTTTGTGATTTTAAACATTCAAGTTATTCACAACAATATCTCTCGCAATTTCAACTATATATAAATGTCAAAACAATATTTTAAAAATCATATGGTCATTGCACACATTTCAATATTTAATAACTCGGATCGCATATGATACACACACTATGAAGTAACATACAATAAAAATAAGATGTAATATGGTGCCTTATAAAATAAAATATGTTGATAAACTTTTAGAGATTACTAGTGTTAAGATTAAATAAATTAAAATATATATATATATTTTTTGGGAATTACATTAGTAAAAGTTGACAAAAATTTGTCATACACTTCTTTGAAATTTTAGGTGTGAATTGTTATGGTAGTTATTTCATTAAGGACAAATTCTTTGATTTTTTATGTAGAAATTTTAGTTCGAAAGGAATTTTAGAAATTTAATATTACTCACATTTTAAGTTTCAAAAACATGGATACAAGCTTTGTGTGTATAATAATAATAATAAGTTGTATTGACTTTCCAACATTGAATATGCCGAATATGTTTTCATTTAATATTAGTTTGAAATTTTAATGGTAATTATATATACATATAGTTAAAGACGAGTACCCGTGCATAGCAACGGAATTTTATAGCGACAGATCGTTTAGTGATAAAAAATATTTATGAGTTATAAACGAAAAATAATAAAAGTTTGAAGATTTGTATCGGTTTCAACGGGTCCTCTGTGGTTCATTTTCGGATGACTTTTATTGGTTAGTCGAACCGGTGGCGAAACCGGTTCTTGGTTGAACCCGTTGGTCCGGTCCGGTTTTCAAAACTATATGTACCATCAACCTGTTAGCTTCATAGCATGTATAAACTTTGTGTATTTTATTAATTTGTATAATGTGTATAATAACACGTACTATTCATTTTAAGATGTTTTAAAAATAACTTTAATTAGTGTGTTTAATTATTTTATATTTTAGATTTTGTTGTAGCTTGTTTAAATTGTATATTGTGAAAATTTTATTGTATTTTTTAGTATGAGGTGTTTTAATTGTTTGTATTTAATATGGTCGATATGCTTTTAGTTGTTTGTACAATATGAATAAATTAATGTACTTTTAAGTAATGGGGTGTTTTAATAAAAGTATTAATTACATTATACATTTCTCTCACCTTTAATTTTTAACTTTTAACTTCCAATTTTCAGTTTCACCTTTTACCATTTTTTTTATTTTATATAGTAAAGATAAAGATAGTTCAACATAAAATCTACGACATGCAGACATCTAAGATTAGACGAAACAACAAAGCGCAAAGTCAACTAGCACTATTTATTTTGTAATGTTTTCAATCTAGGACTTGATACATATCATGAGAATCACTAAAACTGCACTAACGAATATTAATCATCATGCAAATACTTTTTCTTACTACATATAAGATGAGTGCAGTTATACCCCGTAACTTATTTCTAGATTTTTTAGTATGATCGGTATACCAACGGGATGAGAGTGCGAGCTGAGGTTGCTGCGGCTGAAAGGAAGTGTCAGGGTATTCTCGCAGGATTCATACTCAGAGACACACACACACATACAAACTTAAACACAACACACATACAACACATCGGAGACTATGAGAGCTGCGTGTGAAAGAGTCACACATGGGTTCGTGGGGGTGAGAAAGGGTGGTGGGCAATGTATGTACGTGGAGCACGTTAGCTTCCCCACACACGTACTCAGGTCACGCTTATGTTCTTGGTAAACTTTCATGCCAATGCAACTCATTCGCTTTTTTTAGTTGCGTTGTAAGTACACCATGTCATGAGCTAAGCACCGGTGCAGAAGATATATTTGTGGTGTATATCAAAATGATATATAAGGATCTTGAGCTTTTATTGTTTGACATAAATCCATTGTAAATCAGTGTACATTTTCTACTTGATCACTCGATGCCCATAAGTACAACCAAATTACAAGTATAAATCGAGAAGATCAGAACTACAATAAATGGGGAATACATGTGACAAAAATTCCCATTTAAAACCAAAAAAATCGACACCAACTTTAAAATCCAAGCAGTGTCGATGAGATATTGAGTAAAGGGTCTAGTGCACTCGGGTGAAACTTTCGAGCGAACAAGAAGCAAATCGAAGTATTCATTTGATTATAGGAACAAGTCGTCCCGTTATTTCTGATTGATTGTATCAAATTCCTTGTAATGTCTTTGGCCTCGAAACGGGCCGGATGTGGGCCCCCCAACGACCAACCAACATATGTTACCGTCCCATTTGCATTAAGATCACCATAAAACATGTTCACAAATGTCGGCAAGTAATGCTCATCTGGGTAGCAAGAAGGTAAGCAGTGCCATTTGAAGATAGTATAGTACCTCTTGAAAGAGATTTGTATAGTAGTTAGAGGGGAAGGAGTGGTCTCGCGTGGGGGTCGGTGCCGATCGGGTAGATCGGTAACACCGCCCGACCCCATCGGTTAGGAAAATCGGTTATAGGATCGGTTTGGGAAGCCGAGCATGGTGAGGGAGAATTTTGAAATTGTGACCGTTGGGGACAAATGCAACGGCTAGTTGCAATTAAAAAAATATATAAAAAAAAAATCCCTTTAAAACCATACTAACCCAAACTCATTTCTCACAAAAAAAACACAAACTCATCTCTCAAAAACACAAAATCATGGATCCAAGAAGAGGTAAAAAACGCTCCACCTCGCGTCAAGGTCGACTCAACCCGCTCATCCGCAACCAAAACAAACTCGTTTTCAAACCAATTTTACGTTCCACAACCCGCATCTCCACATCAATATTACCAATATAATATGGCTCCTCCTCAAATGAATCCACAACACTACAACATCACTCCTACAAGCGAGTTCTCCCCGTTCGAAAACAATGACGAAGACGACGAGTACGTACCCGAAACACAACAACCACCAAACGAAGAAGACGAAGATGAGGACGTTGAAGAAGTCGATGCGGGAGGGAAGAAAAAGCATTCGGGAGGAGGCCCGTGAAGTTTGGTCGCCGGCACAAGAGGAGGCTTTGGCGAAAGCATGGATTCAAATCTCTGAATGTAATGTTATCGGTAATGAACAAAAGTCCGAAGGTTTTTGGAAACGGGTTCTCGAGCATTACAAGGCAACTTTGGGTTCGACTTCACGATCTTTTCATTCGTTGAATACAAAGTGGAAAACAATAAACAAAGCCATGGGTATTTTCAACGGCTACTACGTCCAAGCGGTACAAGCTATACTTTTTATTTTACATAATCTATACTTTATTATTTACAATTACATTATTTTGTATAAGCTATACTTTTATTATTTTGTATATTATGTAGAAACGTGCTAAGGCTAGTAGGTGCAACGACTTGGACGTGGTGAGAATAGCTCAGGCGGATTACTATACAAAAACAAAAAGACAATTTGCTCATAGCTTGGCGTGGGAGGTTGTCAGAGGTCATGACAAATGGACGGAGCAAGAATGTTTTCAAGATGTTGGCGGTGCGACTAGCAATTCTTCAAAAAGGAAGTCGGGGGAGTATGAATCGGCAAGCAACACCATTCCCGACATGAATGAAGACCCCACCCCTCCACTTGAATCAAGAAAGATGAAAAAGAAGCAAGGCCCATCCTCCTCGTCGGTCTCAAGTATTGCGGATGAAATCAACTCCTACACACAAAAGAAGACACAATATTTGGAAGAAAAACGCGAGAAGGATGCGTTGGCGAAAACATTGTTGGCTACACAACTCGAGGGGGTGAAGTTCAAGAATACAAAATGGGAGATGAAGTTTTTTATGGAGCCGCATGATCACATATCCCGCTATGTTGGAATTCGTTCTTGCCCAAAAAAACGTGAACTTGCGGCGAAACACGGATGGGCTTGCAATTTTTAAGTTGTAGTTTCATTTGTTTTTTATTTCAACTTATGTAATGTTTTTTTTTAAGTTGTAGTTTCAATTTTTAAGTTGTAGTTTTTTTAAGTATTATGTAATGTTTTTATTTTTAATGAAATGGTATGTTTTTATTTTAATATTGTATGTGATTTTATGTATTAAACATATATGAATAAAAAAAAATGGGTAGGATTGGGTACCACTCCTTCCACTTTGGGTAGTGTTAGGGTAGAATTGGGTAGTTTTGAGTTGGAGGGTTTTTATTGGATAGAGGTGACGTGGCAATTTGGGTAGTGTTGGGTATTAGGTTACCACTCCCTCCCCCCTTAGAGAATCACATCAAATGTACTTTGTATATGTATTCATTTTTCTCAGAGAAATAGTACCTGTTGAAAGATAGTATAGTACCTATTCATTTTTCTCAGAGCACAAGGTATGGGGTGCCATTGGTGAGCCATTGGTGTGCCAACCTTACTGGTCAACATGCCAAACTTGTGCCAAATGCATTATTTTGTGTTTTGAGCCACTCCACTAGCTCAAGCCAAATGCACCTTTGGTGTGTGTGTTTTTTTTAACTGTGAGTGAGTGGTATATTTGGTGGGGTATTTTGCGGGACCTACAGGTGATGTTAGTGGTGTGTTATGAGGGAGGGTTGTTTGAGTTATTGGTGTGTTATTGGGAGGTGTATGATGTGACGCTGAGGTGGCATACCAATAACGTGTTATTGGGTTCTTCCATACCTTGTGCTCTCAACGCGACACTTTTCGCCTCTTTACTTAAATAGAGATCGATTCTGGTGATGTTTATCTCCCGTAGTCACGAGTAAAGGCAATAAAATAGCTAAGGAAATGGTCGACGGTTATCCAAAATGTATTTTTAATCAGACTCCTAATCATCTTATTTAAAAGGTTAAGCTAATATTGATATAATATAATTTATCAAATCATGCTTGACACATCTGGGGTCGTCAAGGAAAGGGTCGAAAAAGGTCATGGGGATACCAGGTGTTGATACAAAAGTTGGGCGTTCCTTGTTTGGACTCCGGTTCTCGTATCAATTGGATCTTAATGCTTGAGACCTGCGCACTAAGAAAACAGAAAACCCCGTTAGGCTTATCGTGGGATTGTCTCCCACGATTATCCTCCGGCGTGAGAGTAAGTAATCGGTTTTGGGGTTATTATTGAGAATTAGGGTTGTAGATCGTACCTTTAATGAGGGATAGGGTTCCCTTTATATACACACGAGATCCTTGTTGGTTTCGTGTTCCCCAACCTTCGGCGTATCCCGCCTTAGTCGGTTGGTAAACGATTATCTCCAAAGTTAGGAGATATCCGATATCTTATTCCATAAATAAGTTTTGGGTTTGAGCCTTCACGAGCCCCAACACTTATCAGCGTAGCCCATTTCGTGCTGGGCTCGCTAGTATCGGTCCTTGGTCGGGTTCGTGACCCGAATATAGACTATACGTCATCATGTCCCCCCAGTCTAGTATGCGCAGTAACTAACTGCGAATGTTAGACTAATAATTGCAACCAATAAAAAACTGCGAAGCGTAGCGAAGAAGCCAAAAAGGGTTCCCGTCTTGAAAGATACACGTTGTATCTATACATAACATTTAAAATGGATGCCTCGTAAATCGGGGAAAGCAAAGCGTAACGGCCACATCAAGTGATCGATCCACATTGGAGATAGTGGGATCCACATGTCGTTCATCGCGTGGATGAGAAAACTTATATAACCATCGACCTTCCTTTCACCGTGATTATCACAAGAAAACTCGAATCCACCATTGTTAACAAACCTTCAACTTGCAACCCAGAAAACTACTATTTCAAAGGTAACCGCACGCGCGCTTATAAAAACAATACCATAGTCAAAGTTTTATCTGATTTCACATCCGACATAACTGAGGGCGAACTTCTAGAGTTCGCCTCTGATTATTACATTCCCCTCGCGGTGCATCTGGAAGTTCCGGGTGCAGAGGCGTCAATTGCGAACTTCCCCGAAGGGAAAATAGGGGTATGATGAGTGTGTAAATACTCATCATTTTAGTCAAATCTGAACTGCAAATCATTTAAAAATGCTCTGAAATGCATCAAAATACTGAAAATATTTCAAAATTGTATTTTATATGTTTCAGATGCAAAATGTTTAAAATCAGATGCAAAATGTTTAAAATCAGATGAAAAATGAGCTAAGTTTGCATAATTAGCAGTTTCAGTCCCCCGACTTTCAAAATTTGTCAAATTTAGTCCCTAGGCATTTATTTTAAAAGAAAAGTCACCAAAGGTCCTTTTGAAATCATAACTTGTCATAATTAGTCCTTTGGTGAAAAGTTCCAAAAGTTTTGAGAAATTACAGTTTTGATCCTTGGATTTTAAAAATGTTCATGTTTAGTCCTTGGAATTTCACAAATGGCAAAAATGGTCCTTGGATTATTGGATGATGGCAAGAAAGGCCCTTGAAAGACATTTTCAGAAATTACCTTTTAGGCCCCTGGATTTTCGGGTCTTACAGCTTTGGTCCCCTATGTTTGCCTTGAATCACAAATTCTAATCCTTAGCCCAACTATTACACCCTCTAATTACCTTAACCCAAAAATAAAATACTTAAGCCCAATCCTTCTCCAGCCCAACACAAAACCTGTTACCCTACCCGGTCAAAATAATTACCCCCCATCTCTGTCTTTTCTTCCCTGTTTTCCCGCCCTAACACACGCACACAAACCCAGAACCACGCCACAAATAAAAAAACCAAACGACCCATCCCATCACGAGACCCTAGCTACCTTGGGAAATGATCGTGCCAAACAGTCAAGCTAAATCACTCAGCTAGGCCACTTGTGAATGGCCGACCGTAATCGACTTAAAAGCGCTTAAGCACGAACTCAATGAAGATCCGAGGAGTATAGTGTTTCCCGGTCGTTATGTCCCAATGAGCTATGCAATGGATTATCAAACGTAAAGTGATCGAAATTTGAACGAAAAAGGTTTGATAATGATTATACTTACGAAAAAGCCAACAAATTACAACGGCTTAAATGCAAATTAAAGAAAATTAAAAAGATTAAAAATATTAAATAAACGCTATCACTATAATTAAAATGATGTTTTTGTTTTTATGTTTTTACAAAACTGAAATAAAAACTACGTAACGTACAAAATAAAATGTGAAACTGAAGCAGTATTAACTCTAAAAATATGAAAATGAAATTTTTACAATCCTAATGATAAAAGAAAATATTTAGAGAAAGAGAATTATTTTTATAACTAATTATCTAATTATTATTAATTAAAAACTATTTTTAACTATTTAATAATAACCTAAAATACGAGAAATTAGGAAATAAAGCTAGAAAAATAAAATTAAGACTTAGAGAAATCTAAAATATCAAAAGAGACTTTTCAAAACTACTTTTATATTTTTCGATTATTTTCTATTTTCTAGGAATTAAAAACTATTAAAACTAATTAAATGGCTTAAAAATGCAAATTTAACTAAGAAAAATCTAGAAAAATATTTTTTTGGCTTTTTATAATTATCTTAACTTAAGAAAAATTAAAAATTATTTTTTTGAACCTTTTCTTAATTATTTGTATTAAAAGCTAATTAAAAAGTGCTAAAAATTGATTTAAATGCAAAAAAATAGCAAACAAACTTAGAAAAATCTGAAAATTTCAGGAAAACTCTAAAATAATATTAGGAAGCTAGGAAAATTAGAAAAACAAGTGCTTATGTGTAGGAATTTGAAACTGATAAGCCAAGGGCTTATAAATAAGCACTTAAATAAGACAAATGGACAAAACAAACCACCAACTGTTTACAGAAGTTACAATATGCTAAAATAAGTCAAAAGCAACTTATAACAACTATCTTACACTACTGAATTGCTAAATACCAAGGTTTGGCTTTTTTGAATTTATAAGCTAAAAGCAGTTTTGGTACTAACTTTAAGCCCAAGAATAAGCAATCAAATAAGCTAGCAACTAAAACCAAAACTTAAAACTTACACTAGACCTAGGTGAGACCTTATAAACCAAAATACGAGACCAAGGTGAGCTAAGATTAGCTCGTGCAGGTCTGCAAGAACTGCACAAGTCTGTGCGGTTCAAGCACTGCATGTGAGGCACTTAACACCTTCTTGACAAGCATTTTTGAACCTTATAAAAATTCCACAAAAATATATAAAAATGCTAATAAGAGAGTAGACCAGTTGGAGATTTTAAAACATCAAGTTTCACTGAATTTGGATTAGAACTGAAGCAATAAAAAATCCCTCTCAGTTGGCTCAAAACAAGATTTTCAGTTTTGACTTTTTAGAACAGTTATGAAGATTTGACTTATTTGAGTTTTGAGCTCAATTTAAGGACTGATCTTGGTGTTAATGATTGAAATGAGACTAAAGCAACCTTTATCTATGTATTTTAAACACAATACAAGTGATTTGCTTTTCAAAAATCCAACGATGAGCAACTTAAGACAGTTTATAGAGATTTTGACTTAGAGCTTGTGCGGGGCTCAAAACTTTTGAGATGTGAGTCAAAATGAGTTAAACCAACTTAAACAAACAAACTTCTACCTTTGCACAACCCTTAAACATAGATAAAAGTCCAAATCAAACACACCTTAAATTATGAAATTGCAATAAAAACTGAGTTAAAAGCTGAACAAGCCTAATTAATTGATCAAACTGAATCCATATATCCTAAATACAACTTAATGAGCAGACTTAAACCAGTTATAACTACTAATGAAGACAATGCAAAGAAAACATTGAAAATCACTTACAAACAGTCCATAGCCACTATGGCTTGAAACATGTGAAACAGAGAACCACTATCCTAAATATCAACCCATTAGCTCAAAATCAACCCAATCCATCACTGCATCAACCCATTATCCAATTCATAACCATATTGACCCAGTTTGACTTTCTATTGACCAAGAACCAAAATGAATTGAAACTTAGATTTAAGCTTTCAAAAGCTATGATAAGCTTGTATAAGCTTATTGGAGCTGAGAAACAAACTATATGAAGCTTTTGTATGAGAATTGGAAGTGTAAAATTTCAACGAGAAGCTTTGAACAAGAATTCTTAACAAAACTTGAATTGATAAGTGGAAAGAGTTTATAAGGATACAATACACTTAATTTGATACAAAGAAACAAGAAATTACAGATTTTCCACTTAACTAAGACTTTTAATATAAAAACGACATTAAATAAAAACTAAAAAACTACAAGACACTCCTCTACTCTTCCTTCTTCTTTCTTTTATAATCCAAACTCCATTTCTCTCTCTTCTGAATAGTTCCCAGCAGAATTTGAGGCCATTGGATTGGTTAAACTCATCTTAGCCGTTTGTTGCATTTTTGGCGCCAAAACACTTATTTGACAGTTGGGGTTGAGTGAGGAGGGGGGAGATACATTTAATGCTCCTTGGAAGTTAGTTGAGGTGGGGGGAACATAGTTGAGTGGAGTTGAGGAGGGGGGATGGGAGGGAAGAGTATTTGCAGACATGGCAGTTGGAGAAGGAGACTTTGGCGCCAACTGGTTTGTTTGACCAAAGTGGTTTGACCGGGCTTATTAATACAAAGGGGTCAAAATGCAATTTGTGAGGGTTCAAGAGGTTTATGACCGGGCCAAAAGGTTTGAAGGGTTTAATGACAAGGGCCTTTATGCAAATTCGAAAATGTGAGGACTAAAGCGCCAATATCTCAAAGTTGATCCAAGGGTTGAAAGTGACAATCTCAAAAGTACAAGGACCAAACTTGCCATTTTTCAATTTTCAGTGCCATTTTGCCAATTTTCAAAGTTTGAGGACCAAACTTGTAATTTTCTCAAACTTTTTATATTTTTCACCAAAGGACTTATTTTGACAAGTTATGATTTTAAAAGGACCTTTGGTGATTTTTCTTTGAAATTATGTGCTCGGGGACTGTTTTGATAACTTTTGAAACTTGGGGACTGAAAGCCAATTATGCAAACTTAGCTCATTTTTCATCGATTTTGAACATTTTGCATCCGAAACATATAAAATGCAATTTTGGAATATTTTCGGTATTTTGATGCATTTTCGAGCATTTTAGGCGTTTTTTGATTCAGATTGATAAAAATGATGAGTATTTACATACTCATCAATCCCCACACTAAACAATTGCTAGTCCCTAGCAATCTTTTGAGAAAAACTTAATGGATTTGAATCTCTTTACCAAAAGCCATTACTTCGGAGTAGCCAAATGTTTCGGTTCAAGTAAGAACCATGGTACACCGATAACCATGTGATTTTGAGCAAACCACCGACTTTCAACGGTTTGATTTTGTCTTTACGAGCCGTTTGCTCGGACTAGCCAACTCTTAGATAAATTATCAATATTATCTTTGGTGAGTGATTACCAATTATGGTTTTTCCATCGCCTTTACCACAAGCCATAACCTTGCGGGCTAGCCAACTCTTCACTTTTTAGGATATGGTGAATTTGAATACCATACAATTTTGGGCAAATTGCAAGTCGTAAATGGATTTGAGATATCTTTACCAAGAGCCGTTTGCTCTGGATTAGCCAATCCTTTTGTTTATTAAACAAGGCGGATCGATAACCAAATGAGAAAGTGTAAACACTTACTCCAAAAAATTTTGGCCAAAACGGGAATTGGGCGGTATAATTACATGATAAAATTCGTGAGAATTCCCCCACACTAGAAATGAATATTTCCCTCAATATTCAAAGTACCGCGGTTATGCCGAAACAAAGAACGTAAAGGAAATACTACGGCCATTATTTAGAAAGAAGTTTTTTTTTTTTTTTTTTTTTTTTTTTTTTTTTTGAAAAGACTTATATACAAAACATGTGGGCAACCCTCCCCCACACTAGGGTGGTAGAAAGTAGAAAGAAGAAGCTAAACTTTCAAGTTTTGTCACACAAGCTAGCCACTTGTGAATGGCTAACCGTAACAAACTTGAGACACTCGAAATATGGGTGACAACCCATATGGCATGCTCTTGTTTTTGATTACCGAGTCGCTAGCTTGACTCGATCCCCGCATTCATTGGTTCATGGGAAAGTTTGTAAATCTGGGACAACCACGTGGGGAATGTCCTCTCAAAAGTAATGCTTCACTCGATGACCATTCACTTTAAAATTAGGACCATCGGGTTGAGATAACTCAATGGTACCATAAGGATAAACCTTAGCGATAGTAAATGGACCCGACCAACGGGACTTGAGCTTTCCGAGAAAATCTTCAATCTTGAATTGAAAAGAAGGACTCGATCACCAACGTTGAAAACGCGGTTCTTGATTTTGAGTCATGAATCTTCTTTGTCTTTTGTTTATAGATCAAAGAGTTCTCGTAAGCTTGATCACGGAGTTCACTTAATTCATTCATTTGAACTTTCCGGTGATCACCACCGTCGAATATCAAAGTTAGCATGCTTCAAGGCCCAAGATGCCTTGTGCTCGAGCTCAACCGGTAGATGACATGCCTTCCGTACACCGGCTTGTATGGAGTGCACCCGATGGGTGTTTTGTGTGTGTCACGGAAGGCCCAGTGCGTCATCTAACTTATCCGACCAAGAGGCACGGTTTTCACCAACCGTCCTCTCAAGAATTCTTTATCCCCGGTTGGAAACTTCCACTTGCCCACTTGTTTGTGGGTGGTACGCAGATAGAGAGCGGTGAGTTACACCATACTTTTGCATGACTCTATCAAATTGGTCATTGCAATGCGTACCACGATCACCGATTATGGCTCGTGGAGTTCCAAACCTAGCAAAGAGAGATTTTAAGAATTTCACAACAACTCGGGCATCGTTGGTGGGTAAAGCCTTAGCTTCAACCCATTTTGACAAGTAGTCAACGACCACGAGCATGTATTTGTTATCACGGAAGAAGGAAATGGCCCATAAAGTCAATGCCCCATATGTCAAAATCTCACACACTTGAATGGCGTTTTGCGGCATTTCATTCCTTTGTGAGATATTCGTGACGTTGACAAGCGCCACGAGTTTTGACAAATTCATGGGCATCCTTGTAGATCGTGGGCCAATAGAATCCGAATCAAACACCTTCTTGGCGGTGTAGTTGGGGCTATGATGTCCCCAGTGGGTCCGAATGGCAAGCTTTGAGAATGTCAATAGCTTCCCGACCATACACACATCGCCGGATGACTTGATCCGCACAAATTTTAAACAAGTAGGGTCGTCCCGAAATAATGTTTCACATCTTTAAAGAATTTGTTTTTCCATTGGGACGACATCCCTTTCACCACAAAGTTACCCGCATGGTAATTTGCAAAGTCAAGAAACCATGGGGTAGAAGAGTCTCCACGAAAAGAAACCACATTGAGTGTGTCGAGAGGAAATGTTTCATTAATTTCCTTTTTCTCGAACACATCTTGGTGAGGTTCTCTAATCGGAGACAGATGATCGTGACGTGTTCTCGGCTCCTTTTTATCACGAATAATGATATCAAATTCTTGTAGGAGGAGAACCCAAGAGCAATCTCGGCTTTGCATCTTGTTTTGCAAAGAGATATTTGAGAGCCGAGTGATCCGTATACACCACGATTTGGTCAAGATAAGGTATGGCCAAAACTTTTCAAACGCATACACCACGCCTAATAATTCTTTTTACGTAGTGGTGTAATGGGTCCGAGCTTGATCATAGTTTTGCTTGCGTAGTGGATTGGTGAAAGTGCTTGGTTTTGCGTTGCCCCAAGGCGCACCGATAGCAAAATCACTTGCATCGCACATGAGCTCGAAGGGTAAATCGATCGGGGCAACTAGAATGGGTGCTTCCGTAAGCTTTTTCTTTAATGTTTCAAAAGCTTGATGCACTCGGGAGAAAAGATAAAAGAGCATCTTTTCGAGAAGATGGGTCATAGGCGGCGATTTTAGAGAAGTCTTGAATGAATCTACGATAAAACCCGGCATGACCTAGAAAACTCTAATACCTTTGACGGTAGTAGGATGAGGTAGTTTAGCAATAACATCAACTTTTGCTCTATCTACCTCAATCCCGTTCTTAAATCTTATGGCCAAGGACTATGCCTTCTTTGACCATAAAGTGGCTCTTCTCCCGGTTTAGACATAGATTGGTGTCTTCACACCGTTTTAGCATTTTGTCTAAATGGGAGACATGTATGAAATGAGTCCCCAATGACCGAGAAGTCATCCATAAACACCTCCATAGTTTCCGATCATGTCGTGGAAAATGGCCATCATACATCGTTGGAGCGTGCGGGAGCATTGCATAGGCCAAAAGGCATACGTCGTAGGCAAACGTCCCGTATGGGCGGTGAATGTGGTCTTTTCTTGATCCAGCGGATCAATGGGGATCTGAAAGTAACCGAGAAACCATCAAGGAAACAATAGTACTCGTTCCTCGCTAATCTCTCAAGCATCCGGTCCATGAAGGGTAGAGGAAAATGGTCTTTCTGGTGGCTTCGTTTAACTTGCGATAGTCAATACACACGCCATCCCGTAACCAATCGAGTCGGAATTAACTCGTTTTCTTCATTCGTGACAACAAGAATGCCACCCTTTTTGGAACGCAATGAATTGGGCTAACCCAAGGACTATCGGAGATAGGGTAAATTAAACCGGCATCAAGAAGTTTGAGAACCTCTTGTTTGATAACCTCGTGAATCTTAGGATTCACCCTTCTCGATGTTGATCATTGGCTTGAAGTCATCCTCCATTAAGATTTTGTGAGTACAAAATTCGTGGTTGATACCCTTAATATCGGAGAGTTTCAAGCAATTGCTTGCTTGTGTGACTTCAAGACCTTTATGAGAGCGTTTTCTCCTCCTCAATTAAGTCTTTAGCAATTATGACGGGTAATTTATCATCACCTCCAAAAATGCATACTCTAGATGAGGAGGTATGTCCTTAAGTTCAACCTCGGGAAATTCATCGGTAGAAGTTTGTCTTGATTTGATTTCCTCAATTGTGATTTCTTTCGGAGGAGTGAAGGTAATGGATCTTCATTTAGCAATTGCTCAAGATAAAGAATATCCCTCCGAATCATAAACACCATCAATTCCGGCGGAATTGATTCATCAAGAGCAAGAAATTCATCGATCTCTTCCAGAGGAAGTCACCTCCCTCAAAGCGGGTGAGAGAGGGAAGAGTCGGCAATGATAGGTCGAGAAGATGTGGTGGAATTCCACCCACGTAATTATGAAGATAACCAAGAAACTCTTGAGAGTACTCCTCTGAAGCAATGTCAATTAAATCGACTCGATTAAGCGATTCAATATCATAATTTGAGGAGTACCTCGAAGTTTGATCGAGGTTAAAAGTAATGACTTCATTACCCACACGTAAAGTGATCTCTTGCTCAAATACATCAATAAGAGCACGGCCGTTCTCGTGAATCCTCGACCAACAATAAGAGGAACCCGATGATCGGCATCGAAATCAACAACCACAAAATCGGTGGAAAATGGAACTTTCCTACTTTCACGAATACATCCTCGGCGATGCCAAGAGGACGTGAGATAGAACGATCGCAAGCTCAAGAGTCATGCGGTAGGAATAAGTTCCGGAAGAGCAGTTTCTTCCATATCGAACACGGCATCGATTGATGCTTGCACCAAGATCGGCAAGGGCAAAGCATTCAATCATCCGGGAAAAACACAAGGAAGAAGAAATTTTCCGGATCTCCCAAGCTTCGGGAAGCTTCTTTAACAAGACGGTGGCGAGTTCTCATTCAAAGAGTCTTAGCCATTTCAAACAACTTTTCTTTGTTGCTCAACATGTGTTTTGAGTAGATGCAAACTTGGGCATTAACATGATAGCATCCGCAGCTTATGTCAAAATGAAGTTCTTGGAAAATTTGAAAGAATTTTTCCATTTGATGACTAGCTTTCATGGAGCTTTGCTCATGTAAACGTGAGGATAAGGAATAGAAGTTTTGGATTTAGGTTACCAACTGGAGGTTCAAAACAACCTGTGTTTGGTATTGGGTTTGGGACAACACGAGGATGGACATTCTTGGCACTTCCGTTATTAGTAGGAAGTTCCTTGTCCTTTGTCGCCTCGTGTTCACTTTCCACTACCTTCGGAGAGAAGAAGAAGAGGTAGTAGGAATAGCGGGTCCAAGATATGAAGCACCACTACGGTTGTGATCGCCTTTGCATCGCCTCGGATTAACGATCGTGTTGTTAGGTAGAGTACCGAGCCCGAGGGTCGATCATTTAAAGACTTCTTGATGTCGAAATCGGCTAACCAACAACCGATTCATTTCCTCTTGGGATTTCATGAATTGTTTCAACAACTCATCGATGATGGTCCAGTTGGAACAATGGCTTGAGTTTTCACAGAAAATTAAGCCTCTATTGTTAGGATTAGGGCCTTGATTCGAAAATTTCGGTTGTTTGCATGAAAATACCACAGGTTGAAATTTCGACACTGGTTTCTATTGAAATTTCCTTGATGTTGGAAATTTTGATTCGATTTTGAAAACCGTTGTTTGGATTGAAATTACCTTGGTTTGGAAACCTTGGTTTGGTCTATTCGATTTTGATTACGGTTTTGATTGAAACCGGGAGGTCGAGTAGTGGTTGGGGACGGTGGTTCGGGTCTCTGAGAGCACGATATTGATTGCCTCCCGATTAGACATCCCGCCCACAAAGATTGGCTTCAAAAGGGTTACCATCGGTGGCCATACAGCTTATAGTAAGCATGGGGCCACCACGGTAACAGACTTCACTTTCTTAACTTCAGCAGGAGGTGAAGTTTGTGGAAAAGATACTTTCTTACGGTTGAGAGAACCAAAGCTTGAATGGCTTCGTGAGTTTGTCAATCTTAGCATCGGTGCTAGACCGACTCACGGGCGATGAAGAAGAAGGACCAACACCGACTTGGGAAACAACAGGCTTTCTTCGTGCGGTGCGGACTTTAGACTTGTTTTCGATGATCGCTAAAGCTTCTTTGACAGTTTTGTTTAGGAAATTTCCTCCAGCGGAGGAATTTAGAGAATCTTGATCAGATTGACTCACTCCATTGTAGAAAGTATCGAGTTGCATCAACTCGGAGAAACCGTGGTGAGGACATTTCGAAGCAATTCCTTGAAACGATCCCACGATTCATCGAAAGATTCATCAAACTTCGGTGAACTTGATGATTTCATTTTAAGGCTCGTGGTTTTGGAAGGTGGATAGAATTCATTCACAAATTTCTTCACCGATCTTCCCATGTCTCAATAGGCGAGGGGTTGTTTTCAAGCCAAACCGGCTTGCCCTCAAGAGAAAATGGGAATGGAAGAAGCTTAACAAAGATCGGTAGGGACATTCTTATACTTGATGGTAGATGCAATCTTGTTAAACCATCGAATATGAGCATGAGGATCATCCCGCCAAAACCATAGAACTGATTTGAGGTTACAAGATTCGATAACCGGTCTTGAGTTCAAAATTTTCACCACGATGGTTGGTACAACAATAGCATCTCCATACCCGTCGATGGGTACGGAGAAGCTCACACATAGGCGTTCTTCCGCCATGATAACGGAAGTAGTGTGAGCGGTCCGGATCTCGATTCGATCGATGGAGCAGAAGTCTCTGAACACGCCTTCTTGGAATCTTGACAAGCTCACGAAATGGGCTCACGGATCTAGAAGAGCGAGTGCAAGATACACTAGAGTTAACTCCAAGAGACTCGAGTTAAGGAGAGAAATGGAATTATGAAGACGTTTATAAAATGGTGGTGAGAAGAATATTTATGGGTTTTTCGGTTCAAACGAGATATCACAACAAAATCAATTAACACAAAATCGAGGCAAAACAACGATGAACTTAACCAATAATCACAATATGAATGGCTTCTTTGAAAAAGGTACACCAATCACAAGGACACAAAGGCAAGTTTTAAATCTTTAGTTCGGGAACTTATTATGGTCGCACCCCGGTTAGGTAGTGCACCGCCTTGGTTTCATGTGGTAATCTTTATGTTGTTATTATTAAAGAAAACGACAAATCTTTTTGTATTTTTTTTATATTTGATACATATATAGAAACAAAAGGAAAAATATTTTTGTATTTAATATGTTTTTAGGATGTTTTTGGGTTTTTTGGATTTTTTATAAGAAAATATGGATATATATATAGAGATAGAGATGGATGATATGAACAAAGAGTGAGTATTCAAACTACTAATCTGCTAAACGTAAGACAATTAGCACAAGAGAGACAAGAGGGCAGGCACGTGTGTTTTATTGTTTTATCTCACTCATGAGAGAGAAGACAGAGACGAGAAAGAGCAAGAGAGAGGTGAAGACCAAGCTTTGGAGTATAAAAGAGTTCTTGTTGCCATTGATGCGGGTAGTTAGTCGGTAGTCATGAGTTAGTTTTTAGTTTTCTTTTCTTTGTTTTAATTCCGTTTTAGCTTTTAGTCGAGAATTAATGTTCCATTCAACCTTTTCTTTTATCTCGTCATTTTCGATTACTTGTAATTTTAAATTTCGATTAATGCAATTTCCATTTTATGCAACGTTCTGTTGAAATCTTGGTTTCTTTATGTTCATTGGTTTTCACTGTTCCCATCTCACTCACTTGCAATAAGCGACCATCTACTTATCTATTTTATCCTAGTCTCTAATTAGCACTAATGTCTAAAAAGGAAAGTCAAAGTTCTTTTTAAAAGCAGTTTTAAAGTTATCATCCCACAGGGGGCTGTTTTGGGGACTGAAAATAGCAGCAGTCAGTTCTCATAGTGCTTAGTGGGTGAACTTGTTGGCTCATTCAGGTTTGTCTTGGTTTTGGGAGATCTTTTGTGGCTTAAAAATAAGCTCCAATAGCTACCATTAAGTTGTTTTCAGCTTGCACAACATCCACACGGGTCAGTTACTACTTTTTAGCTTATTAGTATTGTAGTTTATATGATTTAAGCTGGTAAATGCTCCAGTAGTATATTTAGATTAAGTTAGTTCGTTGTTATTACTTAGTGCTTATTGTAGGATTTTAGTGCTTTTTTTTGGTCATTTGCATGCTTATGTTCTCATAGTTAGTTTAGGATCTTCCCTAGCGTTGTTAATTTACCTACTGATCATACCCCCAGTTATGACTAAGTTGGCTGATTGATTTTGGCATAATTTGGGGTTTAGAGTACAAGTGTGGCTTAAACAACCTGTTAGTAGCATAGGAATTGCTTTTCAGTTGCTTAAAAAGGTCCAAAAGTAGTGTTTGGTAACTTGCTCTTCAACTTTGTTATTTGGTTTTAAAAAGCTTTTGTGAATAAGCTGAGAAAACAGCTTACTGATAAAACCATCTCATAAAAGGCTTTCTTAAAAGTGAGTTTCTTAACTGTGATTGCACGTTGCAAAAGAAATTTTTTTTAAGTTTTCAAAAAGAGAAGCAAGGGATTCGAACCCTGGTCTCTGCGCTCAGAACCTTAACACCCCACTCCTCTACCATCTGCTCTAGTGGACTGTTTGGTTACTAGTATTAGTAACTGTTTTCTTATAGAAATTGAAACTCCAAGTTAAAAGCCAAAATAAACAAAAAAGTGGGGAGGCAGGCTCGAACCTGAGACCTCCCACCTTTGGGAATGTTAGTGAGTACCTGGATGCCAAGCGCCCTAGGGACTTTTTTCATTCATTTCTTGCAACTTAAATCTATTAACCACGTTTGGCATTTAGAGCAATAAGCTATTAGAGCTTATTTCGTGGCTTATTTCCAAAACAACCACTTGTTTTCTTATTTTTCCTAGAACTAGCATAACTTAAAGTAGTTTCTGTAAATTTTTCAGATTTTTCAAAATTAGTTTAATATTTTTAATCATTTAATTAGTGTTTAATAGTTTTTAATTCGTAATAAATAATTTAAAAGTCGAAAAAATATTCCGCTTTTTCCTAAAATTATTTTTAGTCATTTAGAATGTAGGAAAATCATTTTCACACTGGTAGGACTTTTATTTTACAAATTTTACGTTTTTCTTGTTCACTCGCGTAATTTTTATATATAACGACGCTTTTCATTTTAGGTCACGTTTTTAGATAATTTAGGTTTACGCTTTAATTAAAATAGTTTATTTAAGTTATTTTGTTTTATAAATCAAAAACATCATTTTTAAAAATAGTGATAGCGTTTATTTAATATATTTTATCTTTTTAATTTTCTTTAATTTGCATTTAAGCCCCTGTAGTTTATTAACTTTTTCTTTAGGTTAAATCAATCACAATCCTTTCTCGTTCAAATTCTCTCGATCAATATACGTTTGGTGATTCTTCGCATAGCTCGTTGGGACATAACGACCCGGGGAAACCCTATACTCTCCTGGACTTCATTGCATTTGGTTCCAGACTGTTTTAAGTTTGTTACGGTTGGCCATTCACAAGTGGCTAGCTTGCGTGACAAAACTTGACGGTTTGGGAGCAGATCAAATTTTAGCGCCACGGGAGTCAGTGCTAATTATCTTACGTTTAGCGATTAGTGATTTGAATATTCAATCCTTGTTCATACCATCTATATATGTTTATATTTTCTTAGAAAAATCCAAAAATCCAAAAAGATTTTCTTTCTTATTTTTACAAAATGTTTATCCTAAAATCTAAAAATATTCATCTTTACCCTCTTACCCTTTTTGATTCTTTATCCCTTTACCCTCTATCCATTTGATTCTAACTTCTTCTATTCTCATGGAATCTCTCGACTACGACGATTCGGGACGAAGTTGAAAAACTTGACTTTATCACAAATGTCAAGAATTCTGTTGTTCGTGATGATCCATTAATTCGCGTGAGGGAAATGGAACGAGAAACCGGGTGACAAAGGACCGGTACTTCCTCCGATAATGGAAGTACTAAATATGTCCAACCTACGGTTATCCAAAGATCTAACCCTCAATTGCTCCTAAGCCGCCTAAAATTGATCCTAAACTTTCACGATTTACGGTTAAAAGCAAACATGCGTAATTTAGACCGGTGACTAGCAAGAATGACTTGCCTAATCTTCACGCTTCTCAAGAACCGTAACCAGAGACCATAACGGAAGTGGTGGAAATTGCTAGCTCTCGAGCACACCACTTGTCCCACCTCCAGATTTTTCAAAATGTTCTTCGAGACTTGATAGTCATTCGGATCACCATGTTGGTTTTGTTGATTCTTTGAATAAACCGATTCCTTTCATAACTCTCAAATGAAATCGCTTATTCCTTGTGTCGGTTGTGGTGAGCCTCTTTTGGTTCACCACATCGTTGGTGTACGTGTGTACAATGTGGTAATGATATTCATAACGGAGTTGTTTGTTTTGTGGTTCGAGGAATTCATTTGATTATGATCCTAATCCGAACTCATTTAACGACCCTCAAACTTTTTCAATTACCCACCTGACCGACTTATCTTCATATAATCAACATAATCATGTGAATTTTGTGGAGGTCCTCACCAAGGATTTGAGTGTCAATTCGAAACACGTTTGTCTATGAACAAGCCCGGTGATGCTCGAACTTTGGTTATGACCATATCCATATAATTCACCGCCCAGACTCAGCTTTTTCATTGTAGATCTTGTGGAGGTCCCACTTCACTCCGATTGTCAAATAGGGAACCCATTTCCTTGTAACAATCATGACTCTTACAGTTTGACAATTTCCAACCTCTACAAAGACCATACGGTTCAAACTCCACCGAGCCGTTGTCTCAAGAAATCTCCCAAAATTTTGAAACCGCAATGAAAACACTTGATGATATGATTAGTAACTTTAAGAATCAAGTGAGTGGTGAAAAGACCATGGGAGAATTGCTTGTCAAGAACCAGAGGCCCGCCAATCTAGGGAAGAATTATTAATCCTAGAGCATGCGGCTCTAAGGCGCTCCCAATTTCTTAAGGCGACTCTATATGATGATGACGAGGAGAGTTTTTATCCTTTAAAGATAATATTTCTCAACTCCTCGGCCGGTTGATATCCCGCAGCTTGTGATTCCATCTCAAACAACTGCTATCACACCAAGCTCCCACTCACTCTCGAACATGGGAGACGAGCATCTTGACACTGTTCTCGAAAAGGAATCGGACGAATTCATAAAGTCTAGCGTTGAGAACCTTGTCCCAATCCCGAGAGAGTCACAGGAACTTCGATCATATGTGTGATTCTCTTTCCTCTTGAGTGTTCAAATGATCATTTTGAAACTTTCTCCTATTGTAGCGAAGATTGTGCTTCCTATGGAGACATCGAGTATGTTGAAGCATCGCTTCTACAATCTGATGCTGATCCTCTTCTTGAGGAGTTCACCGATGAACTCACTCACATCAATCCACTTTCATCATAAAGTAACGATGTTCTCTTTGATTTCGCCGATCCGGGAGAAATTGAAAGTCTCCTTGATAATGATCGCTCACTCACTTCTTACCCCAACAAATTCAATAGAGAATGTTGATCACTTTGTTCTGAAGCATTCAAAGCTCGTCACCAATCCTCTATTTGAATTCGACTCTGAATTCACTTTAATTTCGAGAATCCACTCTTTGATACCGCATCGAGGATAGTGATGAGCCCACAATGGAACAAGAGTTCACAATTTCACTTCATGTGAATGATTCTCTTCATGAAGAGTTCTCCGGTGAACTCTCTCATGACATATCTCCTTCGGAACATGATCATTTCTATTTTGATCTTGAGGATGATATTGGCTCGGAGGAAGGTGTACTCTATCATACGAGTTTGCTTATTAATGATATTACCCTCACCCTTCCTCCCGATATGTCTACATTTGAGGATGAGGAATGGATCCTGATTGTTATCAAAATATTTCTTCCTTTCCTCAAATATCTTGTGATTTCTCTTCATCTTCACTCCTTCGGGAATGAAGACACTATCTTTGACCCCGCATTTTCATTTATCATTTTTGAGCCGGTTCTATGTATATCTCATCGGTGTGGAACTTTCACGTGCTTCAAATGTTTGTCCAAACATCTTGAATGAAAGTCCGATGGTGATTGTCTCTTCCACTTTGCTTTCCATGAACAAATTAATTCGGGTCGAGTCAAGCTAGCGACTCGGTAATCAAAAACAAGAGTAAACATGGGTTTTCACCCGAGTGTATCACCCTAGTGTGGGGAGTTGCCACATATTGTGTATAATAGTTTTCACAAAAAAAAAAAAAAAAAAAAAAATCTTTCAAATAATGGCCGTAGTATTTCCTTTTCGTTCTCAATTTCAAGATAACCGCGGTGATTTGAATATTGAGGGCAATATTCATTTCTAAGTGTGGGGAATTCTCACTAATTTTATCATTTAATTATACCGCCTAATTTCCATTTTGGCCAAAATTTTTTTTTTCGGGAGTAAGTGTTTTGCACTTACTCAATTGGTTATCATCCGCCATGTCTAATAAACTAAAGGATTGGCTAATCCAGAGCAAACGGCTCTTGGTAAAGATATCTCAAACCGCGTACGGCTTGCAATTTGCCCAAAATTGTATGGTATTCACTCACCATATCCTTAAAAGTGAAGAGTTGGCTAGCCCGCAAGTTTACGGCTTGTGGTAAAGGCGTTGGAAAACCATAATTGGTAATCGACTCACCAAAGATAATATTGATAATTTATCTAAGAGTTGGCTAGTCCGTAGTAAACGGCTTCGTAAAGACAAATCAAACCGTTGAAGTCGGTGGTTTGCTCAAAATCACATGGTTATCGATGTACCATAGTTCTTACTTGAATCAAACATTTGGCTACTCCGAGTAATGGCTTTTGGTAAAGAGATTCAAATCCATTAAGTTTTCTCAAAAGATTGCTAGGGACTAGCAATAGTTTAGTGTGGGGATTAATGAGTGTGTAATACTCATCATTTTAGTCAACTGAATCGCAAATCATTTAAAATGCTCGAATGCATCAAAATCGAAAATATCTCAAAATTGTATTTTATATGTTTCGGATGCAAATGTTTAAAATCGATGAAAAATGAGCTAAGTTTGCATAATTGGCAGTTTCAGTCCCCGACTTTCAAAATTTGTCAAATTTAGTCCCTAGGCATTTATTTTAAAAGAAAAGTCACCAAAGGTCCTTTTGAAATCATAACTTGTCATAATTAGTCCTTTGGTGAAAAGTTCCAAAAGTTTTGAGAAATTACAGTTTTGATCCTTGGATTTTAAAAATGTTCATGTTTAGTCCTTGGAATTTCACAAATGGCAAAAATGGTCCTTGGATTATTGGATGATGGCAAGAAAGGCCCTTGAAAGACATTTTCAGAAATTACCTTTTAGGCCCCTGGATTTTCGGGTCTTACAGCTTTGGTCCCCTATGTTTGCCTTGAATCACAAATTCTAATCCTTAGCCCAACTATTACACCCTCTAATTACCTTAACCCAAAAATAAAATACTTAAGCCCAATCCTTCTCCATTAACACACAAACCTTACCCTACCCGGTCAAAATAATTACCCCCATCTCATCTTTCTTCCTGTTTTCCCGCCCTAACACACGCACACAAACCCATAACCACGCCACAAATAAAAAAACCAAACAACCCATCCCATCACGAGACCCTAGCTACCTTGGGAAACTTTTGTTCCCCACACCAAGAATGAAGACAGAGAGACAAGAGGGCAGGCACGCGTGTTTTATTGTTTTATCTCACTCATGAGAGAGAAGACAGAGACGAGAAAGAGCAAGAGAGAGGTGAAGACCAAGCTTTGGAGTATAAAAGAGTTCTTGTTGCCATTGTTGCGGAGTAGTTAGTCAGTAGTCATGAGTTAGTTTTTAGTTTTTCTTTTTCTTTGTTTTAATTCCGTTTTAGCTTTTAGTCGAGAATTAATGTTCCAGCTCAACCTTTTCTTTTATCTGTCATTTTCACTTACTTGTAATTTTTAAATTTCTGTTAATGCAATTTCCATTTTATGCAACGTTCCTGTTGAAATCTTGGTTTCTTTATGTTCATTGGTTTTCTACCTGTTCCCATCTCAGCTCACTTGCAATAAGCAGTCATCTACTTATCTATTTTATCCTAGTCTCTAATTAGCACTAATGTCTAAAAAGGAAAGTCAAAGTTCTTTTTAAAAGCAGTTTTAAAGTTATCATCCACAGTAATGTGTTTTGGGACCGAAAATAACGTAGTCAGTTCTCATAATGCTTATGGGTGAACTTGTTGGCTCATTCAGGTTTGTCTTGGTTTTGGGAGATCTTTTGTGGCTTAAAAATAAGCTCCAATAGCTACCATTAAGTTGTTTTCAGCTTGCACAACATCCACACGGGTCAGTTACTACTTTTTAGCTTATTAGTATTGTAGTTTATATGATTTAAGCTGGTAAATGCTCCAGTAGTATATTTAGATTAAGTTAGTTCGTTGTTATTACTTAGTGCTTATTGTAGGATTTTAGTGCTTTTTTTGGTCATTTGCATGCTTATGTTCTCATAGTTAGTTTAGGATCTTCCCTAGCGTTGTTAATTTACCTACTGATCATACCCCCAGTTATGACTAAGTTGGATGATTGATTTTGGCATAATTTGGGGTTTAGAGTACAAGTGTGGCTTAAATAACCTGTTAGTAGCATAGGAATTGCTTTTCGCTTGCTTAAAAGGTCCAAAAGTAGTGTTTGGTAACTTGCTCTTCAACTTTGTTATTTGGTTTAAAAGCTTTTGTGAATAAGTCGAGAAAGCGATTTCACTGATAAAACCATCTCATAAAAGGCTTTCTTAAAAGTGAGTTTCTTAACCTGTGATTGCACGTTGCAAAAGAATTTTTTTTAAGTTTTCAAAAGAGAAGCAAGGGATTCGAACCTCGGTCTCAAGGCTGTAACCTTAACACCCACCTCTACCATCTCGCTCTAGTGGACTGCTTGGTTACTAGTATTAGTAATTTTCTTATAGAAATTGAAACTCAAGTTAAAAGCCAAAATAAACAAAAGGTGGGAGGCGGTGCTCGAACCCGAGACCTCCCACCTTTGGGAATGTTAGTGAGTACACGGATGCCAAGCGCCCTAGGGACTTTTTTTCATTCATTTCTTGCAACTTAAATCTATTAACCACGTTTGGCATTTAGAGCAATAAGCTATTAGAGCTTATTTCGTGGCTTATTTCCAAAACAACCACTTGTTTTCTTATTTTCCTAGAACTAGCATAACTTAAAGTAGTTTCGTAAATTTTCGATTTTTCAAAATTAGTTTAATATTTTTAATCATTTAATTAGTGTTTAATAGTTTTAATTGTAATAAATAATTTAAAAGTCGAAAAAATATTCCGCTTTTTCTTAAAATTATTTTTAGTCATTTAGAATGTAGGAAAATCGTTTCACACTCGGTAGGACTTTTATTTTACAAATTTTACGTTTTTTCTTGCTCACTCGCGTAATTTTTATATATAACGACGTTTTCATTTTAGGTCACGCTTTTTAGATAATTTAGGTTTACGTTTTAATTAAAATAGTTTATTTAAGTTATTTTGTTTTATAAATCAAAAACATCATTTTTAAAAATAGTGATAGCGTTTATTTAATATATTTTATCTTTTAATTTTCTTTAATTTGCATTTAAGCCCCCGTAGTTTATTAACTTTTCTTTAGGTAAAATCAATCACAATCCTTTCCGCTCAAATTCTCTCGATCACTATACGTTTGGTGATTCTTCGATAGCTCGTTGGGACATAACGACCGGGAAACCCTATACTCTCCGGACTTCATTGCATTTGGTTCCAGCACCGTTTTAAGTTTGTTACGGTTGGCCATTCATGATGGCTAGCTTGCGTGACAAAACTTGACGGTTTGGGAGCAGATCGAGTATACACGCATTTTTCGAGTTCGCAAACCAACGCGTGCCAATTTCTTTATTCCTAAGCGATGTGTTAAACTACTACCGCTCGCATATATCCCACCAGACCGTGACAGGTGCGGCTAAAATCACACAATTTCGAGGTTAATTGCGGATTGCGGCAATTAACCCGACTATCCATCTTTTCCGCGTTTTACCACACCACGTGGTCACACGGGTGGTATCATTGCTAAGCTGCCGGGCGCCTTGATGTTATACTAAAAATTAGACGCCAGAATTGAGAGAAACATTTTTCTGGGTAGATGAAGTGTGCTTCCATCGCGCCGAGTTCTACACCCGTGGTTCACTGCAAAGGACGAGCGCCCCTCCCGGATCGTGCGGTGTGGAGGATGCGGATACAATAAACACCAATCACATCCCCATCAATTCCTACCCGAGGAATTTGTGGTGCACATGGGCATTAGCTTAATTATTTTGGTAGACCGAGGAGGTGCCGATCTTCTTAGCGCGGACGGGGGTGGGTGCTCGTCCTTTCGTATCCGTTGTGCTATACACATAAGCTAAGCTCCTTTCTTTTCTATGGACTTGTGGTAACTGTTGTTGTTTGTTTTCTGTACGTAAATGGACCTATTCGAGTCGTGCAACCAGTGAAGCCGCTTGTTAATGTAGGACGCCCGTGAAAGAGGAGAAGAGCCCATTCTTGATGCTACATGCCAGGCGTACACTGGAAATGGATCCGGAGAAGCAGGCCAGCTCATCTCGTGGCATTGAAGCCACGCCACCGCAAAGCGTGCGAACCCTAGAGTGCCTTCCCATTAGTGCGGTGATGAGTCTCTAAATACTCATCATTTTGTACAAAATAAAGCGCAAAATCATCTCGAAAACAC
>CM040239.1:83348510-83600691 GCA_022545495.1 Chrysanthemum lavandulifolium | reverse complement strand
AAAACTAGAAGGGGGTTGAATAGTTTTGCCGATTTTACTTTAGTTTCAAAACTTTAGATTAGTTAATATGTGAGATCTTATGGATGTAGAGAAGTATAGATCTAATGATAAAGAAAGTAAATAAAGTAAAGCGAAGGAAAGAAAAGACACAACCGATGTATAGTGGTTCGGCACAAGGACACCTTCCTTGCCTACTCCACTCCCCGAGTCACCTACTCGAGAGTTCAAGCACTATGTCAACAAACTCCTTCACTTGGCGGAGAAGCCTTCACAACATTGCTTACACTTTTTCGGTGCAAAGCTGAATACCGAGTCCGTAACACGGTGGACCAAACCAACACGACTATTACACAACAAATATGTGAAATATAAAATACAATATCTTCGCTACGTAAATCTTGCGGAGTGACAAATCAATCAAGGACCCTTGCTTGGATGACTTGTAGAATGCTCGTGATCTCGCCTTAGAGAGGACCTATATGAGGATCACAATAGAAAGAAAAGAAGAACAACTCTCTAGATCAAAGTGATCTATATGTTAGAAGAGAATGAGAGTGTTTGAGAGATTTAGTAAGAAGAGGGGTAAGTTAGAATGAAGAAATGGCTCTCTATTTATAGGCAAAATTTTCTTCACTGTTTCCCGGATCCCACGGATCCCTTCCACAAGGGATACGGCTAGCACAAGGCTAGGGATCCGTGGAACGCTCCTCTTTGCCCATGGGTTTTATGGTTATGGGTCATGGGTTATGGGTTGGTCCATGGGTTATCTTTAGATTCAATGTATCTAAGTATACATTGTATCTAGTCTTCTTGGGTATGGGTTAAGATCCATGGGTTATGGTCCATGGGTTATGGTTTCTACCCATCATAATAAACTATTACAACAAATGCTTAATTACTACATTTTTGTATTTAAATGGCTATATGTAAATGCTTTACAAAATTAACATGTATCCTTAAAGTTATACTTAAGATAACATTATATTTGTTATCAACAAAACACAAAGAGATCGCAAAATATTAATAAACATTTTTACGGTTTATTTGTATTAACAGTTAGTTAAGTTCTTGTATGTTATAGATTAAGGGGTTTAGTAAAGTTATTGAATAGTGCATAGATAGGCATTATTTGGTTTAAAAACTTGAATGAGTTGACATTACTCTTTTTAGGCAACTGTGATTGATTTTAGGCCCAATGATTATGGTTGCATTACTACAACGTAAAATTGATTTACAATGCCTTCTGAAATTGGTGGCCTACTACGGTATCATGATGACTTAGCGAATGTTTTCAAAATGATTGTTCAGCACCTAAATTAAAACCAACTTTAAATAGTGATGATGAAGCTTATCCTAAATTTATTAAGTATTGAAGCATGTATGAGATTTTGAGATTGTTTTGTGGCAACATTTCTTCGTATATTTGTTAATATCTGTAAATTTAATATAAAGGTAGCAACTTTAACTAAATGAGTGTTGTATAAGTAAATGGATACAACAAATTAAAATCCACGTAAACTAAATGAGTGTTAAGAGACCAAAGACCCTTCTCATTCTTAAGTCTACTGTTTATAATACTATCACACATGTGAAGAGCGGTTTGGTTGATCATGTTATTTCAATATTTTAGATAATGTGAAGTATAACTACAAATAAATAGTTGTTGAATGGGATATACAAGCACTTACTTTCAAGCACCATTCAAATGGTTTGAAGGTTATAGGAGAATAGTCGGCCCTAATGGCGTAGAGGTGATATAATTGGATGGCACTTAAGGGTTATATACAACAAAGCCAATAAAGATAGCAACTAGTTTTATGGAACTATCTATAAATGTACATTTTGTGAAAAAATTCTCACTTCCTCATTGAGCAAATAGTTACTTTATATAATGTCGAAAAACTTGATCCTAAGACTTTCAATAATTTTTTACATATAACAATAACCATAACCATAACCTATAACCTAATCTTTTTTCATTTGTAGGTCACTTGATGAGGCTTTGATCCTGGATGACTTACCAAAGGTTGTTGTGCTTTGAAGAGGGTAATAACGTATACATTTTTATTCTATAACTTTATTTTACCTATTTTATAGTTTACCGCCTCGTGAAATGTTTAACTCTTATATCGATCGCTTAAATTGCTACCTAGTTTGCTTTAGTTAGGTGTGGGCTATGTCAAAAATACATCTATGTTTGAGAGAAGCGCTATTCATGTCATGCAAGCACACAAATCTATGTGTCTTTTAATAATCTATATTGTTTGCGATTCGGTGTTAAGCTAGGAGCGATTGATTGGTGATGATATTCAATTCTCGCTCAATATTTTCATGGGTAAGAACTTCCTCTTCTTTTGTGCACAACATCTATTCGTAATGGGATTATAACAATATTTTTTTTCTATTTCACAAATTTGACTTCAATACATGCTTCAAATTTCAATCGTTACTTTTAAATTTAGGTTTTGGGGATTGGGTGTCTCTTAATTTCAATCAAAGAGAATCAAGTGGAGAAAGTAGCAAAAAGCTTCTTGGGCTCGCATGTATAACTTTTTTATTGACAAGAGATACTTGTCAAGTACATTGTATACACAAATTTTAGAACCTTAGTTTTAATCATTTACAATATATTCTCTTCTTGATCAATATCGGTTTTGTTTGACCCTTCCAACTCATTTTACCCATTTCCAATTTAAATGCAATGCCTTATTTGGTTTCTAGAATTTCATTAGTTGCTACCTTCATTTAGCTTAACCCGTCCAACCCATTTTGACCCATTCTCAAGTAATATTTGTGGTTTGTCTATAACTACATAAACCAAATGAATACAAAGGGCAATATGATTCGTTCTATTGCTAACTTTTGTTTTGTGTAACAATCAACAGCGGTAGCTAAACTTTATACATAAAGATGACCATGTCTTTGGAAATACCATATATGAACTTTTACCATGTATATAAAACATAATTATAAATCAAAATTAAGAACCATAACTATAACAAAAAACAAAAATTAAGGGTGTGTTTAGTTGGTGAAAAAACTCCATTTTTTCAAGAAATTTTTCATTAGAACATCATTTTGCAAAATTTATTTAGTCACACATTTTTTAATTTCTTTTTAAGAGAATAAAAACATCATTTTGCAAAATGTAACAAGAATTTAGGAAATAGCTTTTTACTCTTTCCTATATTTTTCCTTCATTTTTTTTACATCCCCTTGCGTTTTTCAATTTTCTAAAAAATATCATCTAAACGTGTTCTCTAAATTTATAGCACATTTTCAGAGATAAAAACCCTTCTATGTTTCTAAAAAAATTGAAATTGAAAATTAAAAGAATTTTTCTACAACTAAACACACCCTAAGCTAGTTATTTTTAATAAATAAAAGTAAATTATTGAAAATTTTAAAAAATTCCACACCGCAAATGTAAAACTAGTACATAATCTAAACGAGATGATGCACCCATGCGTTCTGTTGGTTTTTGCATTTATTTTTTATCTTATATGAGTTTTGTTATATGTGTGGTGTGTAAATTGTGTGCAAAACTCTTTATGTAAACGTGAGTATATTCATTTCATGTGACACATTTGTATGGTGATAGTTGGGTCGGGATGTGAACATTGACCTTAAGTTTGTTTAACGGGTGTGTTTTAAAGTTTTTTTTAAGAAAAATTAACGAATAAACTTTAGCATTGAGTTTGAAAAGTGTCATATCGTTAGGGGGTACTTTTTGCCATTTTCACAAACTTTGTGAAAATATAATAGAGTTTAGGATTGGTTTTGCAAAAGTCGCATAGTTTGGAGGTATTTTTGCCGTTTTAAAGTTTGTGAAACGACGTCGTTTTAAAATTGTCGTTTACCCTATGTTTCCACCTAAATGTCGTTTTGAATTTTTTTTCACATACAGATACTACGTCGTTTTCGACGATAATTAATATATATAATAATAACTTAAAAACATATCCCTTAATGCCACGTTTAACTATTTGCCTATTTCCAATTAAAATAGACATCATTTTGTCAAAAAAAATACGAGTAATGTTCAAGAAGTTTAGTCTACTTCCGTATGATGCTAGTGATAGAACACAACCTATTCCACGTCACCCATCCACAACCTCCCACTTAAAACTCACATCCAACCATTAAACCCCATCACACGGATCCGCAATCTGAACCATCCATTTTCATTTCACTTCCCGCTTCTTTCACATTCCAAAATTTAAAAAAAAAACCCCAAAACTGTATTTATAAAAACCCACATCCACATTTGACCAAAAACATCAAACTTTTTTAATCCAATCAATCAATCAAAAACCCAAAAAGAAAATCATCATGTCAGGACGTGGGAAGGAGGAAAGGGACTTGGCAAAGGCGGAGCGAAGCGTCTGGGAAAGTGTTGAGAGAACATTCAAGGAATCACGAAACCCGCGATTAGACGCTTGGCGAGACGAGGAGGAGTGAAGAGGATCAGTGGGTTGATTTACGAAGAGACGAGAGGTGTTTTGAAGATCTTTTTGGAGAATGTTATCCGCGACGCTGTTACGTACACTGAGCATGCGAGAAGGAAGACTGTTACTGCTATGGATGTTGTGTACGCTCTTAAGAGACAAGGCAGGACTTTGTATGGTTTCGGGGGTTAGATAGTTTTTGAGAATGATGTTGTCGTTACGATGTTCTTTGTACTGTTTTATGGATCTATTGTGTAATTGAAACTTTATCAGTGAAATGAATCTGAATTTAGCTATTATCTTCTACTGTGTTGATGTTTATTATTACGATGCCTAGAAGTGTATCTAAGTTTTTATTTAGTATTTAGCAAATGACAGATTAATAGTGAATATTTTGGTTATAGATCATGTAATTTTGGAACATTCTGATTGGGGATCTGTAATTGACTAATTCATGTTATTCGCCTAATTTAATAAAATTGATAATGATAGATTTTGATGATCTGCGTCATGTGTGTGTTCCATCACAGAGTATGAGTTAGCAAAGCATCATTATGTACAAGTGTCAAGCAGTTATTAATGTATGGTTTCAACGTTTAATTAAGTACTTTGAACTAGGAAACTTTATCGCCATTAATCTAACAGAAAAAAGAAAAAGAAAACACACTTATGCTAGTTTAAACATGACTGTTACTACGTTAATAGTGAATGTTTTGGTTATGAATCATGTGAGTATTGGAACATCTTGATTGGGGATCTATAATTGATGCAGTTCACATTCGCTTGAATTTAATGGAAATGAGAGTTAAATTTATGGATATTAAGTTGATTCAACTGCATCTGTGTTTGTGTTTTTCGAATTTTTTAGCTGTAATTCTTGATCCACATGTTTTTGTGTGTGTTCATCAGACTTTTTTTTAGGAAATGATCTTTACAGACAAAGATCTTTACATATAAGTGTCAACCAGTTTTGTTGAGTTTTAGTAAATAAAATTTGTTTTGCTAAGGATAATTTGGGTCAACAATAAACATAACTGAGGTCCTTTGTAGTTTGTAGTTATGGACCAATTGATAGTTTAAGTTTACGAAAAAAATCATTTAACTGAGGTATGTTAACTATGTTAAGTATGACAGTATGACTCATGTCAGTAATCTTAAGGAAAGTGATACTAGTATTTTGATTCTTGATGTTTTAGTACTTCCTGACATCGACTCACTGAAGCATGAATATCTTATGGATTCTTGATGACACAAGTATGCTGATTCTTGCCTTTTTGTGGGCTGAAATAATCCGAAAGGATTTTGGATATATGGAGTATTTATGTTTAGTATGAAAAGCGTAATTACTGGTAACCCTCTGTGCTGGTGCTGCTGTCAGTCATCTTGATCTGCGCCGCCGTCAGTTCTTATAGACGTTTTTTGATTAATGTTTAGTACAAAAAGTGTCATTACTGGTACGTCGTTTATGCCTCTTCGCATATGCTGCTGTTTGTAATTCTTATGGTCGCTTTGCTGGATGTCTTGTCGCTAGTGCTTTCTCTGCATGGTTTTATCGTCATTGCTGCTGTTGCTAGAATGTGTCCTTTAGTTATTTGTACACTACGATTTACAGGTTTACCTTCTGCAAGATTTCAAGTGTTATAATTCTTAGTTCAGTTTTATGTTTTCATCTTTACTTGTTAGCTATTGTCTTTTTGGCCAATGCAAATCTGCAATTCACTAGCTAGTTTTCTACATGTAGTTAGTAATTCCTATGGTTGTTTTTTTTGCTCCATCTTAAACTATCATCGTTACTGTTTTTGCTCGTATTCGTCCTTTTGATATATGTACATTATCATATACAGGTTTGCCGTCTAAAAAGATTTCAGTGTTTTTGTTCTTAGTATATGGTATATGCTGGCATATTTACTTGTTAGTATTTGTATTTTGCACACTGCGGTTAACTGGTTAGTCTTCTACATGTTGTGTACTTGTTCATTTGTTGTATATTTTCTGCAGGAACAACATAAGCGCCAAAGTGTAGAAAGAACATTAAGCAAACCAGTATAGGAAATTAAGATTAAGTTCTTATAATTGGCTTCTTGTTGCTAGACATGGATTCTCTCTATAGGGGAGTTGGTTCATTTTTTTATTAGTCTTATTATAGCACCATATAAATCGTTTATTACATAAGAGCTACATCGGAATTATTGTCCTTACACTGTTTTGATGCTTAAGAAGACACATCCAAGTATAGTTTCGGTTTACCTATTTACAGTTACGAAACAGAGGTCATACTTAGTGAAAAACGAAAACTAAAAAGTTGTCAAAACAAATGTGTCATTTACCCAAAAAAATGTTACATATAACTGCAATGAAGTGCGGTAAACACCGTACTTGTTATCTCTAATTTCCGGGTTGTCAAAAGATGATTATAGTTTAAAATATAAAGGGTTTTTCTAACTTGTGCCCTAGAGGACAAGTTAATCATACCGAAAGTACACATGGACCCACTGAAAAGTACACAGAGATCCACATAAAAGTACAGACAAGTGTACTTTATGTAGGTCCTTGTGCACTTTCGGCGTACTTTTTGTGTGCTTAACTTGTGCCCCTAGGGCACAAGTTAGAAAAACCCAAATATAAAAGCAAATATCACCTTTTCAAACCGAGTGTTTGATTAAATCAGATAAGTGTTATGACCTTAACTATTAAAATCTTTTCAAAGTTTATTCCATGTATTCGAAAACAACATTTGTGTTTTCATAACAAAGAAGGGCTCATAGATTAATACAAATGAGTATTATAGAATACAAACACATCATCTGTCTCTAAAATGATCACCATCTAAAGTCTATTTATACATGTGTGGTGAAAAATTGTACGTTTGAAAACATATTATATTTGTTTGTTTTAAACTTTAAAAGGTTTAAAAAAATGAAAAAAAAATCGACTCTGCTGGGGATCGAACCCAGAATCTCTGGTTTCGTAGACCAGCGCCTTATCCATTGGGCCACAGAGTCAATTTGTGTTGTTACTGTGCCTTGTTAAGAGTTCTTATACTGTCATATATTTTCAAAAGGGTCACAAACAAGTACTACTACTAGTTGAGGCACAGTATTTTGATTAATGTGTTATGTTGACCCTTTAAATGATACTGTTCCGATAGGATGGCCAATGTTCTTACTCAAACATCGCCCCGTTAGACCGGTCGTTATGGTGTTGGTTTAGTGGTGCAGAACCTAATGAAGGGCACATCTTTTTATTTGTGAGTGTATGTGCCTATGTGGAGTATTTTTTATGTGTTTGGTTAAATGATCAGAAGACATTAGTGAGATTAACTTGAACTAGATCAGAAGACATAAATTAGTGAATATTAGTGAGATTAACTTGAACTAGTGAGATTAACTTGAACTAGATCAGAAGACATTTTTTATGTGTTTGGGTTCAACGTGCATATAGCTTGTTGTCAGCTTGTCATGTGAATATTAGTGAGATTAACTTGAACTAGATCAGAAGACATAAATTCTATGAACTTTGATCAAATATCAGTGAGAATAAATAGATCTTGTTACGATACTATATAGTTTATACTGATCACCTTATACGAGTGGCTTTGAAAGATGTTATTACCCTTTTTCCAATGAAAATCTACTAACCTCATTAAGCTTGGTCGAAATGAAAGGTGATAATATGTTAGTTATGATAAAAGAGAGCATACAAAGCTAGTTTTTGTTCGTGTCCTACGGATGGCGCCAAATGATGCTACCAAAATCCGCATGGTCGTCAAGGTAATGACCTTGCTGTTTGACTTGTGCTGACCTTGACTTCGGGTCTTCGGGGTAACTGTGCTGAAAAGACAAAAGAAAGATTGTCAGAGAGGTCCCCGGGCTGAGCCCAGCCCGGGGAAATTAACCCCCTCCGACGATCAAGTTAGTATTGATCTTTAGGCATTAAAACATATAGTTATTCATTAGAATGTTGTAAATAGGATGAGAAGAATTGGTGTCTCGGGTGGCGATTCCCCATTGGTAACTCGCAGTATATATGCGGTTTTACGACGCATTTCCTAAATGGAACCGCGTATATTTAGGAAGTATGATTGAGAGGGTAACTCACGGTATTCCTCATGTGTATTCTATCATTAGAATAATATTGCTAATACTAGAGAAAGATGAAAGAAGTGAGAGTGAAAAAGCTATAGATAGAAGTGCTTAGGAGTAGATTGGTGCATGCTTACAAGTGATTGTAATGGCTATTTATAGAAGCAAATATGTAAAGCTTGAAAAAGGATAAGCTTGCAAGCGGAGATGCAAGTTGATACAAGTTGCTTGTATACTGCAGGTATTTAGTTAGAAGAGATGTAGGAGTGATATGAACAAACTCCATTCCAACTATCTGGTTCAATGTATTTCCATTCCCAGCAACTAGTAGGGCCATTGAGAAGCTTATATTTCTTACCCTTTTCTTGCATAGTGAACACTTTTAGACATGTTTTATGTGTTGCAATGTACTTCAACTACACGAGCTGATGCATGTATCCATGTATGTGGGTGTTGCCAAGTACTTGATAACCATATCATATCTCTAGTGAACAGGGGTAACCCAATCAAACACCATTTTTATTTTCCAAATAAACAAGGTATCATGAATAATACAAACACATAATCATTATCTAAAGTTTAACTTTTCCTTGCGGTGACAAGCTGTATTTAAAAACACATACTACAGTATATTTGTTTGTTTTAACTTTTAACCTTTAACCTTTAATTGAAAAAGGTTAAAAAGAAGAAACGACTCTGCTGGGGATCGAACCCAGAATCTCTGGTTTCGTAGACCAGCGCCTTATCCATTGGGCCACAGAGTCAATTTGTTGTTACGCCACCTTATTTACGATCTATTCGCTAAGTAAAATCTTTAGTACTTCTCAAACTAAAAAAATTAATTAAGTCATATATATGCACAAAGTTTTGTTCAGATAGTTTACGTTTTGTAGCCAATTCCTTTCTTTATTAACATGATATTCAAATGCCTAAAAACCTAGTTCTTCCAGAAATCGTGAGTTTCTAGTCGTGATTCCCGGATCGATTACAGAAGTTCATATGACATTGGTCGTAACTCCGGTTAGAATGAGTGTAGTGATTTGACCACGTATTGTGGTTTAAAGCTTAGTATTCGGAAATGAAATGTTAAGTAAATCATATATGGCGTTGCTTAAATGTGTATTTTGGTAAAAAGAAAAAAAAAAAAAAATTGTATATCTAGTTAACGATGCTTGTTGATCATTATTATATTGATTAATGTCTAATACTTGGATTTGTTGTTTAAACTTGTGATTTGGCTAATTCGGGTGTATATATTTGTTTGAACTGTTAGGATTGTGTTAATTTGTTGTCGCTAGAGCAAATTTGGTGTTTGCTATATATAATTGTCGATGACGCGAGTTATAGATAGACATTGTAAGTTTGTAACCGATTTTTGAAAATAAAAGCGTACAAAGAAATTCTTGAGATCGAGTAGTAAAGATGAATCATTTTTTTTTTCCGTATTATAACCTTTTTTTTAACCATAGATTTGATCTTTTGGCCGACACGCTCACATGGTTTGAGTCCCACCGTCATAGAGACCCAAACCGAGTAACGTTCATCATGACTTATATATGTTGTCATCTTGAATTTATATGTAGGAAAATTGAAATCGATATCATCAAAACACATGGGATTTTGAAATCACCAGATTGGGGTGGACGTTATACGGAAGCAATTGGAGTTGGAAAACTCAAGTATTGTTGTTGTCTTGACCCAAGTTTATGCAAGTAGACACTTGAACAGTGTCATGAAATATGTAAAAAACGTAAAAATGTGACACAAAAATATAATTGAAGAGGATAATGGGATATTGAAATAAAATAACATCTATTTTGTTTACATAATGTAAATTTTGGCTAATTGCTTAAAAATGTATTTAACTTAGACACTTTTTATGGTTGTGTGTAGTCATTTTTTTATTGTGTATACTGAATTTTTAAATTTTGATCATTGTGTGTATTTTGTGACCATTTTGTCATGTAAAATGACCATTTTACCTTTCAAAATTTGAAAAAAGTAACGGTAAATGATCACAAAATACACACAATGATCACAATTTAAAAGTGCAGTACACATAATAAGAAAAAATAGATGGCTAAATATAACCATAAAAAGTGTCAAAGTTAAATACATTTTCAAATAGTTAGCCGTAAATTTTTGTGTAATATCAAGTCATTCATGTTTTAGAATTTTGACACACTTTCCACCGTTGAGAATCGAAACCTTATTTGAATTGGAAGACAAGGACAAAAGTGAATGAAGGAGCCTTCACTGTTGTGAATGAAGATCCAGAGATCCTATTTGATGGGTGAGTCGATTTACATATCGTTTATGAATCATGTCAGATTTTATTTACAGGAGTACATAACAAGTAACGAGCCTCAAAATACATGAAGCAATATATAACACGAAATTAGGACAAAGTGACAAACCTACCGAACTTTCTCAACATTCTCGAATAGCTAGAGCCTAAGGGCATTTTTTTGCAAAAACACATTATGCTCAATCAATTGACCTCTAGTCAGAAGTCATGCCTGGTGTCCTCTTTAGCAAGCTTCTGCGATTTGATTTCAGAAGTCATCACGATAGAAAGGAAAATAATGATTTGTCAATTATCAAAACCAGACGTTATCAAATTCATGTCAACGAAACTATACGTGCACCAACAATCTATCTGCTCATGATATTAATGACCAAAGCTATTCTACATATGTGACAAATAAATCACACAGATCATAAAAGACCAACGTTAATTCAAAACATGGTTTTCTTATGAAGTGTTTGGGCAAGCTTATGCTTAAAAAAGCATATGTATCTTCCTAACACTTTAATGCATATTAGTTTGTTTGTTTTTTAAAGCTAAATAAGCTATTTTATTGAAGCCAAGATCGATTTATCAGCTTAGAAATGATCAAGTCTCTTAAAATAAGCTTTTTGCAAAGGTATTAGTCAAAAGGAAGTGTGTTTGTCTAAGCTAATTTTTGTGGCTTTATGTTTATCCTCTAAGGAAAGATCTCTCAAGTCTTTGTTGTGTTCTTATTTACTTATGATGTTTAGTTAAGATCTCCTGATCAGTTTATGCTCGTAAAATGGCCCAATAAACTCAAAGCCTTCTCATATGAAAAACAAAAAGAAAAAGGGAGATAAATTTATCAAAATTACTGAATAAGCTCACAAGTATCCAAACACTGAAATAAGTTTATCTAAGGGTTACAATTCTCGACACTACATAAAACACGATCCATTAACCCATTAATCCTTTATATAAACCTTACAAAAAAACATGAGTTTTGATATATATGACTATAAAGGAGACTTAAAGTTACACCTACTCCATTAATTTCATGACAAGTGTAAAACACTTATTCTCTCTGATCATTTTTTATCACCAACTTTTTCAATTGCACCAATAAAATCCTTGGGTCTAAATTTAGGTTCATGGTTTAAGCATACAAATCATTTTTCAAAATAGATATATTTTAAAAACAAAAAATGAAAAGATGAGCAAAAGTTTTAAATATGTAGCTAGTCTGCAAAGAACTATTTAAATTTGTATTTTGATTATAAACTTTATACGGTTTATGTATATTTTCAAATGTTTTGAATAGATTACACGACTTATAAACAGGTTACACATGTTATAATGGCATGTTGAAATTCAGTTAATAGGTCATGTTTGACTTGGGGTGACGTTGACTTGTAAGCACACCAACCTAAATGGATTAAACACGAACTAAATTGATTGTCACGTAGGATGGTGTTAGTTTAAACTTAGGGTCCGTTTGGTTTGTAGATTGGTTTGAGATTAAGATTTGAATTTGGATTAGTATTTGAGTTATGATTTGGTTTAATTAAAAAATAAAATGAGAAAAAAAAAATATATCTAAATTGACTAAAAATAAAATATTTTAATAGTAATATAAAAGTTGAAATTGAAAACAATTACGCTCCAACAATTAATGATCATAGAGATATTCCAATACTCACGTTTTAAACAAAACTAACGATTCCTGCACTGTGTTTTAAACAATTCTACTTACATCCAGACTTAACGATTCCTGCACTGTGTTTCTAATATGTTTTTGACACTTTTAAATTTTTTGGAAAAGTCAAACATATTTCCCTCCTCCTTTGACTATAAGGGAATTAACCTTGTACGTTATACATTTTTGCATAAATCGCGTAACTTTTAAACTTCACGTATAACTGTTAAGTTATCCCGCGTATGATGAAAACCAAAGTTTGACATCTCATACCACTTTTAGACTAATTTTAGTCTACTCTAAATAAATTCACGGTCGTTTCCCTGAAATTTCGTCCTTTTCCGATAAACTGCGAATTACGCGTTTTTGACCGTATTCCAGACTTTAAGCGGCGTTTTGCACCCAATGAGACTTATCACTCATTTTATATTTTTAGATGGAGTATAATGATGAGTCTCATCATTCTTGCAAGTTTTGTATTTTACGATACCGGTTTCGTTTATGGCTTAACGACTTACGGTTGGCATTTAACGGAACCAAAACTTACTTTAAACTCAAGATATTATCAAAACTTATCATCTAAGCCACCTAGACACATTGAGACCGACCTAAGGGGGTGGAGTCATTATATTGGTGGCTTAATCCTAACCAAGGTTCATTTTGATCATTACAAGTGTCCTAACCTAACCATGGTTAATATTTAACCCAATATATGGTTAACCAAACTTACCCTCCTATAAATAGGAAGTGAAATACATCATCAACTCCCTCACATACTGATTTTGGTCGTTCATACCCTAAAACATTCACATCTTCCATCATTTGATCTATAACTCCAAGTTTATGCAAGGAAGTTCCAAAGATCAAGCTACTACATCAAATCTCTAGCAAGTTTAAGTGATCTTCTTGAGTTTAAATCCACTCAAGTCACTTAGTACTTCATCACCAACTCTTCAAGTTTGCAAGGGTTCCAAGGTGTTGAAAGCTAGCTCAATCCGAAGTCTTACGCGATCAATCAAAGTCCTATCCTTACTAAGTTACTCATTTCTTATTGAAAGCCAAAAGTTGTAAGCAACTTATCACCACCATCATCTCATCTTAATTATTCATAATCTTAACTATTTCATGCTATATATATTGTTACTATGTTGATTCATGATGTACATATACTCAATCACATGTTTTAATTTACATATTATCATAAAAGTAATAAACTAGTAAACTAGTCATATTCTACACATGGAGACCATTAAAATCAGTAATATATGGACTTTCTAACACATAATATGGTAGACAAGATAAAAGGTAAACATAGCAATTTGAATCACCGAAACGGACAAACGAGTCAAAAGTTATAAGCAAAAGAAGTTAGCGAAACCTAAGCGCCAAAACTACCATGTACAAGCTGTTTTCGGTTCTGTCGTTTTAAAAATGGTACTTCTGGTCAGAATCATCAAAAGTTAAACACGAAAGTTGTCCGAACGACGTTTCCTTCAATAACAAAGCTCGGACCTTGAAAACGCTTAAACAGGCCATAAATCTTTCAAAACAGAACTGCCGTAAATAGTCTCATAACTATACTTTTGTCACAACTAAAGCAAACCAAGAGGCCTAATGGCCATAAGCCAAGACCACGGCTACGGCTAAGGCCAAAGCTAAGTCTCAAGACCATGGTAGTCAAGACCAAAGTCACGGCAAGGCCATGGCTAAAGCCTCAAGGCTTGTTTGCCCAAGACCGTTAACTATGGTAATTATATTTATGAAACGACGAGAACTTATAAAACTAGATACTTATTTAAAACATGATAAACTTTATGTTATAAAATCTTCACTCAAAACATATGTGGTATTTACTAAGTGCTACAATAGTAGGGAGCTTCATGTGAGGGTTTCATTCGAGTAAAACGTGTCGACGAGTTCTTGGATTCACGATTTAAAGTGTCCTAGCTCCTCGAGCGTTCTTTGCATGACCTCAATTATGATGGCCGAACGGTAGTACGACATCTATAAACTAAATACGTTTTCACATATTAAAGATCTTTCTATAAACATCATATGATAATTGACTACATCATGATCAACATAGGAATATATATATATATAGGATGGTTTATGTTTTCTTAAACATTATTCCAAACTTAAGTCGCAACATTTCATTTTTAGGTTGCACGTAGAAGTCTTCCGACTTATCCATCACATCCGTTAGTACTTAACATCATCAACTCTTGGTGAGTTCATAGCCCCACTTTTATTTCTTAATTGTTTTACAAACCCTTGGGGGGGGGGATACATGCTTTATTTTAAATCGAACACATTGCTTTCAAACTATATGCTTATCACGAATGTATTATTTGCACTAAGTACCACTATTGCCAATCTTAAGTCCCTACTATCATGAACCATCAATCACTTGCGGTGAGCGCGAATATTGTGGATAGGCCTATTGGGATTGGCGAATCCCGTTTGTGTTGACCGGGTAGGCAAACAAACGCACTATATTTGAACATCTATAGGTTTAATGGCAAATTACCTATTAGGGCATCGGTTACTATTTTATGACGGTGTGCGTTTTGGTATCATGAGCTTAGTGCAATAATATACATTTTGTTTTCAAAACCTTGGTGTGAGTCTATAGCTCACACTACCAACATAATGTGTTCAACCATTAAACAAACTCTATGAATTTCACTCAACCTTTGTGTTGTGGTTTTAAGCATGTATTTCGGGTCCATAATGTCGGGTCGGCACGGAAGAGCAAGGACTAGATCAAGAAGGCTATAATTTTATTATCATTCGAAAACCAATTTAATGTATTTTGTAAACTTTGAACCATCCGGGACCTCATTTTTGTAAACTCGATATTTATACAAATCGAATGATATATCTTTGAAACGACTCCATTAGAGTAAGTTTTCTATTGTTATGATTGTTGTGCAATGAAGTAACACCAGTTTGAATTCAGCTGCGTATCACGAAATTGGGGTGTTACAGTTGGTATAAGAGCTCTGATTATAGAAAGCAGGTTTAATCGAGACTTAAACTATAACTACTTGTACAAACAAAAATATTTTATAGCCTTCCGTTCTCCGTGCCTTCCATCCTCCAGACGATTATGTGACTTTTTGGCATTTTAAGCTATACAAACATACTAGTATATTTATATATACACTTGACTTATTTTCAATCATTTTAGCTAAACAATATACTAAACATATCTGCGTATGCTTATTCTAAGGCATTACGGCACAATCATATTTTTCCCAATCTCCCAATCATGCATCTTCTCGTGCATTTTAGGATTACGAAACTTTATCCAAGACATTGTAACTGACTACAATGGTCTTTCCTACTTCCCAGACATTGTGAGATACAATGGTCTCTATTACATTCTCGAACCTTGTAATCCTACGGTGGTCTCTATTACATTCTCGAACCTTGTAAATCCTACGGTGGTCTCTATTACATTCTCGGACAATTGTAATCCCACGGTGGTCTCTATTACATTCTCGGACATCGTAAATCCTACGGTGGTCTCTATTACATTCTCGTGCAATCAAAAATCCTACGGTGGCCTCTTTTATATCCTCGAGACACCATGAGTGAAGCAGTTGGTCTCAACTATTTCTCAAACCTTGTGGTTGCACAATGGTCTCAACTACTCCTGGATATTGTAAGTTATACAATAGTCTTTAAAATTATCTTATAAACATTATATGATATTGTTTTACATGAAACCCGTCATGATCTATCAATTTCCCTAATGGAAATACAAGAAATAGGATTTCTAAAGGACAAAGTGACTCATCATCTACAAAAGGCGAAGTTCGACAACGTTCTCTACATTCATCGAAATTCTCTTACGAAACCTTCATTGTTAAAGTCCGTGATTCTAGCCAAGTATGGCCTATTTTAGAATTAATTAAAATTTCCTTTCCACACGATCTACCCATACTATCTTCTATGCAATGGAATGTGAAAACATAGGTTACAAGTCTTTTATGGCGGGACTTGCAATGAATGGTTTGATATCGCCTTTGCTTAGTGGACAATTCTCAAAAGCTATGAACATATCACAAGTATAGCTAATTTAGGTATTTGGAAAATTTATCGAACCTCGGCTAAATATAGCCTAATCACCTATATTTAACCTTGGGATAGTAGAACATGGTCGATTAACTATGTTCGACTTAAATTTTTCAAACACTCGAGCAGTTATACAAGGGTTATATTGGGTTAATTTCCTACTTAAACTCGATAAACCACCACAATTCATTAAAAGATCTAGAGACACGATAGTGTCTTACCACTCAACAAAATCTTGTCATCTTATTTATACTACCTAATTTCATTCTTGAAAGTTTTCATTTATGAAATAATCCTAACTACTATCTTTGGATAGTCATCAAATCTTCTCGTCATTCCTTAGAAGTACTAGCACGATTAGATTTCAAGGATATCATTCCGTCATTCACTTTTGATTTTAAAACAAACTTGACATCTCTACCTAAGAATAATGGTAGCGTCGCTTACACTCTTCTAATCGTCAACATATCACATCATTATCTCGAACCCCATTGAAATTCAAATGTAAAACTTCACGTATCACGTTTCTTTGAAACACTAGTAGACATAAACACTATACGATATAGCCTTCATCTCGAAACCACCTAAGATAGGATCAACTTTGGAAATGGTTTGGATAACCACTTGCCACTCGCAAGACTTTCCTACAACATCATTACAAACCATTTTACATCAACAATACCTTACACCTTTGATTAACAACAGTTAACCTAACAACAACAAAACTATTCCATTTTGAGGCACTATATGGACGAAAGTGTTAGTTAACCATTTGCTGAACTAAGGTGTTCAGAGATCACCCACGAAACAACTAAGGAAACCATACAAATATAAATTAGGCTCCATGTCACTTACTATCACCAAAAACTCCATGTTAGAAATTAAGGTTTTATTGATAACCTCGATATAATAAGATATGATTCGTTTTGAGAATCGGGAAAAGCCAAACTTTAGGTATATTGGACTCTATAAGATTTTAACGAACCCTTTAGGTTATCAACTTAAGTTACATGGTACATGATGAGTGTGTAAATACTCATCATTTTGGTCAATCTGAATCTAAAACATTTAAAATGCTCGAATGCATCAAAATCTTGAAAATATCTCAAAATTGTATTTTATATATTTCGGATGCAAAATGTTTAAAATCGGATGAAAATGAGCTAAGTTTTCATAATTGGCGGTTCGGTCCCCAAAGTTTCAAAGTTATCGAAATAGTCCCCGAGCACTTATTTTAAAGAAAAGTCACCAAAGGTCCTTTTAAATCATAACTTGTTATAATTAGTCCTTTGGTGAAAAATGTCAAAAGTTTTGAGAAGTTACAAGTTTAGTCCTTTGAGTTTCAAAAATGACAGATTTAGTCCTTGGAATATTAGAGATTTGCAGTTTGGTCCTTGGATTATTGGAAATGGTCAAGTTTAACCCTTGGAGTATAATTTCAGAATGTTCATTATTGGTCCTTGGAAATTCAGTTTTGGCATGTTTAGTCCCTAAATATTAAATGGATTCAATAACTAATCCTAAATCCAAACCGGATCCCAAACTATCCCAAGCCCAACCCGTTTCCCCTTAAACCCGGTCCAGTCCAATTCCCCAACCCGTTATCCATACCCACGTTTAAATAATAAAACCCGCCCCTTTTTCTACCCTCTTCACCCACTCTCTGCAACCCACTCACCTCATCCCTCACCTCCAGCTCACTTATCACCACCTTATCACTCCACCAACACCAAACAACAAGAAGCATTTAATGCTTACCTTCCCCTGTCCCAAATCACCAAACCTGTTGCAAATAAGTTTTGGCGCCAATTTCATGAATCAAGGGTGGAGATCAAAAGGACCAAATCAATGGCTAGGAAAGGAAAGAGAAACCCTAATGAAGCCTATAAAAGAAGAATGAAGATGATAGCGATTGTCACTGCTTTAGACCAAGTTCTTAAATTCATGTTTAAATCGTTTTAATTTTAATGTAATCTTTAGCTGGGTTTCAAGTTTTTATGTAATGAACAAGTAATTTATGTACCAATTCATCAGTTTTAGCAACCAATTTCCAGTTTTATGCTTGTTCTAAATTTCCCGCCAAAAAGTGTTCTTGTCACATTTTAAGTCTTACTCTGTTTTACTTGTTCAAATTAGTTTATCTCAGTTATTTTGATGTTGCTAAAGCAAGTTTGAAGGTTTTTCCTGTCTAATTGCTCAGTTTTCAAATCAGTCAATAAAAGTCAACAGTGCAGAAATTAGAGTTAATTTGGATTGGGTTGCTGATGTGGTTTTGGCATTTGGTGGATTTTAGCATTGCAATAAGTTCTTGGCCTCATTGGTTTCAAGGTTTGCTATAGTGGTAGAACTTATGTAAGTAAAAAAATCTGTTTTAAGTTCTTAATAAATGGTATAATTGTAGATTGTTACTTGTTAATGTTTAATGTAGCAGTGGTTGTTGATTTCAGTTTGTTTGTTTGGTAGACATCATAGATTAGTCATAAGTTATCACTGCTTCATTTCTATTTGCACTTGCATTCTTTGACTCAGGTTTGCATTAGTACTGTTGAATTAGCATCATTTAGATCATGTGAGTTCAGTGAGATTCAGCTGTATGGTATGATTCATTTAGTGGTAATTAACATGTTTGAACCTGTTTTGAAGGTTGGCAAACCTTGGATTTGAGATTAGATTTAGGAGTTTGCATTTTAGTCATATCAGTAGTGTTTGGTTCAACCTGTTACACTAGGTTAGAGGGCTAGAAATTAGTTAAGATCTGTTTCTTGAGTCCACCTTAGGTATATTAGGGTCATTTAGATCAAGCATTTGCACCTTGGAACTGTTAAAGTCAATTTTCATTGGAAACTGCCCTTATTATCAAACCAGTTAGTTATAGGATTGTGCAATCTTGCATTTGGGAACAGAAGTCAAAGACATAGCCTATTTCATCTTTATTACATCATAAAACATCAATCTCAGTTCATGAATTGGATTCAAAACTCACTTTAGTCAAACTTTTCATTTCTGTCAAAAAGTCAAAACTTGCACAACTTAGTTTTTCACCAACCTAAGTAGATTTTTAGAGGATTCACTTCTGGCTCAAAGTTTTTGTAATTGTGGGATTTTCAACCTCTCTTGGTCTAGTTTTGATAAATGATTTTGGAGAATTTTGAAATTTTCCTTAAGCTCTAAATTAGGCCCCAAAAGCCACTCTCTCTCTGTTACTTTCGGCATACATTGAGTGTGATCTGACTTCTTACAATCTTTGCACAAGCTTCAATATAGCTTATTAGGGTCTCGACTTTGGTTTATAAGCGATCTGGTTGGTGGTCTTGAGGACCTCGATTACGGTTTTCACTTGGCTTATTAAATAGCGGTTATACTAGCTTAAAGTAGGAGAGTAAAGTTAGTTGCATTTTAAAATCCAATTAAGTCAATCTAGTTCATTAAGCACAATAGAGGTTAAGAGCAGTTGTATTTGGTTGCTTTTGAGTAATAATAGCTTAACTCAGTTGCTGTAATCATTTGGTGCTCATTTGGTACCTTTAGCTTATTTTGAGTGCTTATTTATAAGCACTCTTCACTGCAGCCTCATATTCCTTCACATAAGCCACTGTTTTTATATTTTTCATAGACTTAGAATATAATTTTAGACTTTTCTTGAATTTTTCACATTTTTCCAGCACTGTTTGATATTTTTCCTCAATTAAATCAGTTTTTAGTACTTTTAAATTAGCTTTTAATACAATTAATTCAGAAAAGTTTCAAAAAAATAAGTTTTCCTTTTTCCTAGGTTAAGATAAATATAAAAAGCAAAAAAATAATTTTTCCAGAATTTTCATAGTTTAATTTGTAATTTTTAGCAATTTAATTAGTTTTAAATAGTTTTAATTCATAGAAAATAGAAAATAATCGAAAAATATAAAATTAGTTTTGAAAATTCTTTTAGTTAATTTAGATTTTTCTAAGTCATAATTTCATTTTTCAAGCTTTATTTCATATTTTCTTGTATTTTAGGGTATTATTAAATAAGTAAAAATAGTTTTTAATTAATAATAATTAAATAAATAGTCATAAAAATAATTTTCTTTTTCTAAAAATTTTCTCTTATCATTAGGTTTGTAAAAATGTTATTTTTATATTTTTAGGATTAATATTGTTTCAGTTTCACATTTTCTTTTGTACGTTACGTAGTTTTAATTTAAATTTATAAAAGAAAAATAAAAAGCGTCATTTTAAAAATAGTGATAGCGTTTATTTAATATATTTTATCTTTTTAATTTTCTTTAATTTGCATTTAAGCCCTGTAATTTATAAACTTTTCTTTAGGTATAATCTATCACAATCCTTTTCCGTTCAAATTCTCGATCACTCTTCGTTTGGTGATTCATCGCATTTCTCGTTGGGACTTAACGACTGGGAAACACTATACTCCTCTTGATCTTCATTGCATTGGTGTATGAAGCTGTTTGAAGTTTATAACGGTTGACCATTCACAGTGGTTAGCTTGTGATAAAACTTTGATTTCGGCATCGATCGAGACATAATACATTCTATGACCAAAACTTGAGAACACAAAGATTAGAATTCGGTAGCATACATCCACATTTTCCTAGACAATTCAACATCGGGTAACACACCACGAATTCGGGACGGAATTCCATTAAGGGTGAGGCAGAACCACCCGCATTTTAGGTTACTTTTCATTTTCGAGAATTTACTATTCACTTTTACTATTCACATTCACCATTCATCTCGTAAAATTTTTAATCCACATTCTCGTAAGATAAATTATTTTAGTAATGACCGAGAGTTCGACAATCGTTAGATCATTTTCGCAAAAGTTATTAAGTAAACATCGTTTTAAAGTTTCGTTTTAGGCGGTCCACCGTTTAAACATCACACGATAACGAAAATCAACTCGACAACTTTCCTCGCATCGGATAAATTTTAGATCACTCATGATTAATTTGAGAATTTTTAAGATTTATTATTTTAATATTACCAAATAAGCCCAATAAGAAACAAAACTAAACTTACGTTTAAACAATTCTACTTACATCCGGACTTAACGATTCTGACTGTGTTTCTAATATGTTTTGACACTTTACATTTTTGGAAAAGTCAAACATATTCCCTCCTCCTTTGACTATAAAGGAATTAACCTTATCGTTTACATTTTGCATAAATCGCGTAACTTTTAAACTTCACGTATAAGCTGTTAAGTTATCCGCGTATGATGAAAACCAAAGTTTGACATCTCATACCACTTTTAGACTAATTTTAGTCTACTCTAAATAAATTCACGGTCGTTTCCACGAAATTTCGTTCTTTTCCGATAAACTGCAATTACGCGTTTTAACCCGTATTTCGACTTTAAGCGGCGTTTTGCACCCAATGAGACTTATCACTCATTTTATATTTTAGATGGATTATAATGATGAGTCTCATCATTCTTGCAAGTTTTGTATTTTTACGATACACGGTTTTACGTTTATGGCTTAACGACTTACGGTTGGCATTTAACTGAACCAAACTTACTCTAAACTCAAGATATTATCAAAACTTATCATCTAAGCCACCTAGACACATTGAGACCGACCTAAGGGGGTGGAGTCATTATATTGGTGGCTTAATCCTAACCAAGGTTCATTTTGATCATTACAAGTGTCCTAACCTAACCATGGTTAATATTTAACCCAATATATGGTTAACCAAACTTACCCTCCTATAAATAGGAAGTGAAATACATCATAAAATCCCTCACATACTGATTTAGGTCGTTCATACCCTAAAACATTCACATCTTCCATCAATTGATCTATAAACTCCAAGTTTATGCAAGGAAGTTCCAAAGATCAAGCTACTACATCAAATCTCTAGCAAGTTTAAGTGATCTTCTTGAGTTTAAATCCACTCAAGTCACTTAGTACTTCATCACCAAATCTTCAAGTTTGCAAGGGTTCCAAGGTGTTGAAAGCTAGCTCAATCCGAAGTCTTACGCGATCAATCAAAGTCCTATCCTTACTAAGTTACTCCTTTCTTATTGAAAGCCAAAAGTTGTAAGCAACTTATCACCACCATTATCTCATCTTAATTATTCATAATCTTAACTATTTCATGCTATATATATTGTTACTATGTTGATTCATGATGTACATATACTCAATCACATGTTTTAATTTACATATTATCATAAAAGTAATAAACTAGTAAACTAGTCATATTCTACACATGGAGACCATTAAAATCAGTAATATATGGACTTTCTAACACATAATATGGTAGACAAGATAAAAGGTAAACATAGCAATTTGAATCACCGAAGCGGACAAACGAGTCAAAAGTTATAAGCAAAAGAAGTTAGCGAAACCTAACGCCAAAACTACCATGTACAAGTTGTTTTCGGTTATGTCGTTTTAAAATGGTACTTCGGTCGAATCATCAAAAAGTTAAAACACGAAAGTTGTCCGAACGACGCTTTCCTTCAATATCAAAGAAGCTCGTACCTTGAAAACGCTAAACAGCCATAAATCTTTCAAAAGCGAAGCTGCCAGAAATAGTCTCATAACTATACTTTTGTCACAACTAAAAGCAAACCAAGAGGCCTAATGGCCATAAGCCAAGACCACGGCTCGGCTAAGGCCAAAGCTAAGTCTCAAGACCATGGTAGTCAAGACCAAAGTCACGGCAAGGCCATGGCTAAAGCCTCAAGGCTTGTTTGCCCAAGACCGTTAACTATGGTAATATATTTATGAAACGACGAGAACTTATAAAACTAGATACTTATTTAAAACATGATAAACCTTATGTTATAACAATCTTCACTCAAAACATATGTGGTATTTACTAAGTGCTACAATAGTAGGGAGCTTCATGTGAGGGTTTCATTCGAGTAAAGCGTATCGACGAGTTCTTTGATTCGATTTAAAGTGTCCTAGCTCTCGAGCGTTCTTGCATGACCTCCGAATTATGATGGCCCGAGCGGTAGTCGACATCTATAAACTAAATACGTTTTCACAAATTAAAGATCTTTCTATAAACATCATATGATAATTGACTACATCATGATCAACATAGGAATATATATATATATAGGATGGTTTATGTTTTCTTAAACATTATTCCAAACTTAAGTCGCAACATTTCATTTTAGGTTGCGTAGAAGTCTTCCGACTTATCCATCACATCCGTTAGTACTTAACATCATCAACTCTTGGTGAGTTCATAGCCCCACTTTTATTACTTAATTGTTTTACAAACCCTTGGGGGGGATACATGCTTTATTTTAAATCGAACACATTGCTTTCAAACTATATGCTTATCTGAATGTATTATTTGCACTAAGTACCACTATTGCCAATCTTAAGTCCCTACTATCATGAACCATTAATCACTTGCGAGTGAACGCGAATATTGTGGATAGGCCTATTGGGATTGACGAATCCCGTTTGTGTTAACCGGGTAGGCAAACAAACGCACTATATTTGAACATCTATAGGTTTAATGAAAAATTACCTATTAGGGCATCGGTTACTATTTTATGACAGTATGCGTTTTGGTATCATGAGCTTAGTGCAATAATATCTGCTTTGTTTTCAAAACCTTGGTGTGAGTCTATAGCTCACACTACCAACATAATGTGTTCAACCATTAAACAAACTCTATGAATTTCACTCAACCTTTGTGTTGACAGCTTTAAGCATGTATTTGGTCCATAATGTCGGTCGCACGGAAGAGCAAAGGACTAGATCAAGAAGGCTATAAATTTTATTATCATTGAAAACCAATTTAATGTATTTTGTAAACTTGGAACCATCCGGGACCTCATTTTTGTAAACTCGATATTTATACAAATCGAATGATAAATCTTTTGAAACGACTCCATTAAGCACGTTTTCTATTATTATATTTGTTGTGCCATGAAGTAACACCAGTTTGAATTCATTGCGTATCACAAAATTGGGGTGTTACATTACCCAACTATTTTTTGTTCAATTGGGTTCTTTGGAGTTTACGGGTTTGACATTTAGGTTACTCGAAACCAGAAACGTGTTCATTCAGGTTACCCAAAAACCTGGCAACCGGGAGTTGGAGTTATCATGGTGTCCACGTAAGCTTTTTCTGGGCCCCACCAGACCAAATCAGATTTGCACTTAATTTTTATATATTTAACCAACCTAACCCACCCCATTTTCACCACCACTCCCAAAAATCTTTTCCCCCTTTCCATCTAGGGTTCTTCCACCAAATCCACTCCAAAAATCAATGGCCAATCTTTGTTGGGGTGGACAATTAGCAACTTGCAGAACATCATGGACAATGAACACCCCAGCTCGAAGGTTTCTTGGTTGCCCTAACTACTTGGATCATACAACTAATTGCAACTACTTTATGTGGGTGGATGTTGAGTTGCCAAATCAGTGGTATCAAAGAAGGATGTATCAACTTCATGTCAACTTGAGGGATGCTCAAAATGAGTTGAGGAATGCTCAAGCTGAGTTGGTTCAAGTGCAAGCACAAAGGTCTCGGATTGCTTTCTTCAACAAGATGTTGATTCTTTTGGTGGTGGCTATGTTACTTATTAGGTTTATGTAGTGTAGGTTGATGTAAGGTTTTATGTAATGTGATGTAATGTAGGTTGATGTAAGGTTTTATGTACTGAAGTGTTTATGTATGGTTTTTGTGCAACAATGTAATGCAGGTTTAAGTATGGTTTTGTGCAAGAAACATACAGTTTATCTATGTGTTTTGGTACCATCTGTGTTCACAATAATAACGACTAAAGCAAAAGATATACAATCAAGATAAACTAAAATTTACATTAATACCATTTGTGATAGCATATGTTAGCTGTTACAAAAGATGAGTTAAGTTGCACAAATGGTAAGTTACCATCATCCATACATACATACAGTTTACTAATTGACCATAAAAGCCATGTGGTACCAAAATAGGGGGCAAATTCAGTTAAGTTATATTACATAAAAGAAGCAGCAAAGCTTATTCTACAAGCATTGCATCATCTGGTGTCAATCCTGGAACAGGACTTGGTGACTTGTTAAACAAAATCTGCTTGATTATTTCAGACTCCCTTCTGATCACAGGTTTGTTTGGTTTCCTTCTCTTCATTGCTGGTGCGTTAGATGGTGATGCAGTGACACTTGGTGATGCAGTGACACTTGGTGATGCAGTCACACTTGGTGATGCAGTTACACTTGGTGATGCAGGCACAGTTGGTGATGCAGGAACATGTGGTGATGCAGGAACATGTGGTGCTTGAAGCAAATCATCTGGTGTTCCCTCATATGGCCAAGCAGGAACAGGTATTCCTTGCATATTCTGCACACAATTGAAATCAATCAAATATAATGATAAAAACATATAAGGAGAACAATCAAATATAAAGATAAAGACAAATACTTACCCCTAGCATTGTTTCTCCATCAATTGGATCCCATGAAACACCATAACCAATTGGTTTTATACCATGAGGGTATGCACTGGATTTTGACCCATTACCCCTTCCTCTTTGCCTAACTCTTTTACCATTCACTACCATGAAACACCCTTGTATATCTGTTGCAACCTCTTGTCTACCCATTTCAGACCCTTGACAACCTCCTCTAGTCTTGACACCTCCTCTAGTCTTAACTCCCCCTCTAGTCTTGACACCTCCTCTAGTCTTAACACCCCCTCTTGCAGTACCACCACTAACACTTGCAAACATTGTCTTACCACCCCTAAGACTTGCAGACATTGTTTTTCCACCCCTAACAGACTTTTCACCCCTAACACTATCACCCCTAACACTTTCCCCATCTTTCCTTTTTGAACAACTTCTTACATTATGTCCTTCTCCTTTACATAATTGACAATGCATTATTACCCCTTTTCTTCCTAATCTAGTTCTATTTCCATCATCTTTCTCACCTGAATCCTTCTTCCTCTTATGGGGTGGTCTTCCAGGCATCTTTTTAATTATTGGAGGCAATGGTTTTTGATAGTTTGTGGCTGGCCATTGGTCCATGCCATTCATTCCCTACGTAAGGAGTATAAGCAGAAACAAACTTGTCCTTACCATACCAATCGAAACATAATGTTGGGATTCTTATGAAGATAGTAAATAGTGCACACCCATGCTCACATGGTATACCGGATAATCGCCAAGACCTCATGACTCAAGTGTGTAACCCTCATCCACTGTAAATCCTCATAACCATTTCGACTTCAAACTTACTTTGACCACTGGTATGACTTTCCAATTCCTACATTCAAAAAACATACAGTTAAGTGTTAAGAGCTAATGTTATAGGGTTATTAACAAATAGTGATAGGGTTATCAACAAATACCTGTGCTTATCCTTGATAATTTCAAGTTTCTTTATGATGTTTGGACAAACACTACCAGTCCATTGCAAATGCTTTTCCCTCATCTTATGCATTCTTAACATTACCATCTGACTTATATCTTCCAGCATGTTTATTATTGGTTTCCTTCTTGGCTCCACAATGATTGCATTGAAGCATTCACTGATCCCATTCTCAACAGCATCACATGCCTTATTTGTACTGAAGAAAGCCCTACTCCAGCTTTCAGGTTTCCTTTCCATCAAATGCTGGTGTGCAGCACTACTAACCTTCTTAATCTCAGTCATTACTTGTTCAAATTTAGCTGGGTAAGTTGCCTTAGCTGCTTTCCAGAACAGGTTCCTATACAGAACACCATTAAACTTCTTCCTGTTGGCATAAATATGCCTTGCACCGTCGTGTTACGCTAAAGGCATTGTCTCTTTCAGACTTCCATGAGTCCACTAAAACAAAACAAATAAAGTTAAATACATTACATCTACAACAACATTAATGAAAAAGGCCTTGATAACAATTACCTTATCTTGATCCGAAATGATAGTAAGACACGCACCACATTTATTCCGTGTCTTCGATTAAGCATTTCATAAACCAACCCAGCTTTCTTTGTTCTTTACATCGACAACCGCCCATGCAATGGGATATATTTGATTATTTCCATCCTTCCTACGGTGACAACAATTCCCTTTGCATAATGTTTTCGAAAGCACCCATCCGGACCTATAACCTCCTACACCCTTGTAACCATCCTTGTTTGAGACCATTAAAACAAACGTAAAAGGCCTTGAAGTAGTTTTTCCCATCGGGCATGGGTTCAACACTATCTTACAAGAGCTTTCGAGATTAGAGTTCAAAATCTCGCATATGACCATAGCATGCCATAATGGTCCTCTAGCATGTCGATATTGGGATAAAGCTTTCACCTTTCCTCTCCTAGCCTGACTAAGAGTGACTCTGCATTTGTATTTCTTCATAATCATTTCTACAATTTCCCTTATCTTAATATTTGGATTCATCATGATCTTTTAGCATAGTTCCTAGCAATCCAAGTACTTGTAATCAAAGTCCCATACTCATATGTCCTAGAACATGTATGCTTATCAACCAGTGTCTTAATTTGAAAGGAACGTTCCTTCTTCATCCATGATGCCCATAACCTAAAAGGGCATTGGTTTTCTCCTGCATCTCTAGTACATTTAGCATGTAGTTTCCTAGTATTATTAACCTCATAATATAACTTAAATCCATTCCTTAAAGCATAAAGGTCAACGCTCTTTTCAATTGATCGGACTTTCATACCTTTCACTAACAATGGTGTCATCATGTTCCATTTGTAGAAGGATCATGGATTGAGTCGATCACCTTCCATATCATAATCATCTATTGTTTTGTCAATATCATTATCTACAAATTCCTCCTCTCCAAGGCATTGTAAATCCTAGACAAAAAGTTGGATCAAACATTTTGAGGATTTCTTCCTAGGTTTAGGGTCTGCCTTTTGAGTCCTAATTTCAAATACCTCTTCCTCATGGTCGACAAATGATCAACAGAGGTCAGATCACTATCATCATCACTAAAATAATCATAAAGATCATCTTCTAGTTCACTATCACTACCATCTACTTCATCAGTTACCTCATCTAACTCAAACACAGAACTTGACAGATAAATATCCAAAACATATTCATTTTTTTTACCACATTCTACACAAGCCTTTAAATCACAATCAGACTTTAAAGACCTTAAACCACTATCCAAATCTTTACCAGGAAGCAAATAAAACAAACTTCTAACATCACCTGTAAATTCATCTCCTATGAATCTAACTAATCCAGCAAAGTCCATGGAAGAGAGATCCACATTTTCTACCTTTGAGAGGATTTCAAAGTCATATGAAAGTGGGTTTCTTGTGAATGAACCACCACGATGGAAGTTTATCACAAAACTTGAAGGTTGAGATGACGATGCCATCTGTGACAAATATCAAACAAGATTAATGTTAATTGAAAGTTCTGAGATAAAAACCCTAACTTTTAATCAAAAGCCCTAATATTTCAAAACAAAATCAGACTAATTGTACTTCAAGAATCAATTAAAGGGAATGAGTGCATACCTCTTTGTGAAGATGGCAACTTGATTCAATCAACTTTATACTTTTAGATTTTTAGGGTTGATAGATAGAAAGTGTGTGTGGAAGTTAGCGTGTGTGTGTTTATCTGAGATAAGAAAATAGGGTTTCGTTTAATAAAGTATTAGTATTAAGATATTAGGATTAATAATTGTAATATAAAATGTTTTACAATTAAAAAAGCGCACGTCATTGCCGCCAGTGGATGGAAACCGGTGTCAAGTCAAAATTGTTGGGTAACCTTTAAGCCGGTAAGATAGACCAAGAACCCAATTGAACAAAAAATAGTTGGGTAACTTGGGCGAACAAAGTCGCAAATGTTAGAACCTTCTAACTATCATAAAACCCTTTAACCAAACATAAATTTTCTACTTTCATCCCAAAAGCTAACCCAAATCCTCCCAACTTGGCTTACAAGATTATTCGATTTCAACTTACTTTTTATTAGCTCAGACATTCTGGCTCATTTTGAGACTTATGTATCATATGAAAAACTTATATAGGAAAATAGATCCGAAATAAGCTTATGAGAAATACGTAGCAAGTGAAAATCATATAACGTCGTAAGCTAAAAATAAGCTTAAATAAAACACCCCTAAAGTTAGGGTGCGTTTGGTATCCCATTATGGGAATGAGACTATTACTATGAAAGTGATTAAAGGTGTTTGTTTAAGATGAGGTGACCCACCACTAAAGTAATGAATGATAAATATAATTCATGTTCTATATACATCATAAGAGCTAGGAATGAATCTTTTATATATGAAAAGTCCACCACTACTATCAAAAGCATACCGATTGTCATTCATGAAAACATACCCGACGCACCCTTAATCTAAAGAATGTGTTCGATCATATTACACACCACGTAGTCCATTTTCGAAAGCTCCAGTTCGATACGTACGCTCAGTTTCTCATACTTCTTCCTTCTATTCAATGAATCACTAGTCAGGATTAATTAATCTTTCTTCACCAAATTCACTGCTTAATCGCTCCTCAACATATCCAGATTCAGGTTCCTTCCTTCACCCTCTTAATTATCTTACTTTTTCATTTCTCTAATTTATTGTATTAGGGTTTTTTTTAATTAATCTCTTCACAATTAGTATTATTATTATACTATTTGGTTGGTGATCAAGTTACAAGTATTATGAAAATTATTTATAGGCACAAATATATCGATATTATGCCGTGTGTTTTCATTCGATTTTAGGATTATCTCGAATGACAGTGTTTTTGCTTTACAAGTACATGAATGTTAGTCGAGATTAACTGCGCGGTTAAGGTTCCGAATATAAAAACAAAAAAAACATTATTAGTTTATGCCCTGAATCAAATTGTCACTTGTTTCGTACGACTAATAGTGACGGTTTTGACTTACACGTGTAATATTTTGTCGACCTGAGAAACTTTGGTTAGAGTTTGCCAGTTTGGGATTGAATGGGCCAACTGATTTATCTAGACTGTCAGGTTTTTCACTGGTCGTGTCTACCTAGAATTTTTAAAGAGGTGGCCGAATGCTAACATTGCATTCATCTTCTTCGCTGAGTCATATGGTTAGTCATCCTCCTCCTGCGCAAACACGGTATCCTCAAATCTGCAAACCTTAGCCAATGTTGTGCTTGTGAAATTCATTGATCTCTTATACATTTAGGCTGCCTCCAATAGTATAGATCGAGTGTCGATCGAGTGAATGTGGCAATCGATTGACACTCGATCGTCTTGCTGTGGATGATGTCGATCGTCACAACTCACGCCCAACTTGGTCACCTACACGATCGATAATCGTGTGATTGTTTGTATGTGTTTAAGTAATATAAAAGGTATTTTTGTGGGGTATATTTTTGTAGTGTAGGTCGCCTTTATCGGGGCACCCAATCGCTGAAGGTCATTTGGAGAGAAAGGCGACGTGGCGTTGAAAGTCAATCCCCTTCGGGGGCAGCCTTATAGTGCTACAAATATCAAATATTCTGTTAGCCTGGGAGATCCCAAAATGGGTATTAGTATAATGTAAAGGAACGTGCCCAAATTATTCAGATTAATATCTCATGGCACACTTTTATATCTCTATTACAATGGAATGAGAGTCGCATCACAAACGGATTGTGACCTGTTCCCAATCTAAACAGCCATATTGCCGCCTGCAACCCTGACATGCTCTTAATTATCTTTGTTCTCGAATAGGCCCATTCAGCAATGTAAAATCAACCAATGTGATAAAAGAATGTAGCTTAATAATGGAAAATGAAAATATTATTGCTGGCAGGCCGGAAATCTAAAACTAGGAGATTGATTCTCCATTGCATTTTATGATGCTATGAAATTATTGATGGATACTAATTTTAGTAATTCTCTATGATAAGGTGTGAATTTATGAAACTCGTTATCCTTTTTAGTTTCTGACAAAGAAGTAGTTAATAGGTCAAGCTAACCAGCTAGAGTCCACGAGCCACTCTAGAAAAAGCTTGTGTGAGCAGTTACCCTTTTAGCCCATTATTCAATGTATGACCAGCTGATATTTCCACCTTTAGGTAAATTTACCGAATAATATCTGGTAGACTGATATGGCATGTTTTCGATACCAATAGTTTACCACAGGACAGTTATTTCTAGCAAAACCAAAAGTTGGCGACGCTCTTTATAGAAGTGTTTAAATAAAGAGTAAATTACAGAACAAGACCATATCTCAGGTGTATTTACAAGATAAGACGATAAACAACTTTTTACAAAACCAGACTTTCACCACTTTATCCTCCTCATCGTCCCCACCACACACCTTCAGCACACCCTCACATCATGCGCTGCCCCTACCACCATCTTCCACCATTCTTATCCTCCCCACCCCAGCGTTATCCACCACAATATAAAGACCGTGGTATTCCTCATTCTCCCAACATTATCCACCACCATCTTTCTTCCACTAGCTCCTCCTCATTCACCAGATAAACATGGCGCACAAATAAGGGCAGCGCACACTTATAGGGTGACACGTGTAATGCTGCTAATGAGCCACGACATCGGGCGGACGGCGCACATGTCTGTGTAGGTGCGCCGGCGTCCATTTTCGTAAACCAAATAAATCCGGTCCATTCTTGTAAATAGTGTTGCACAGTGGTTCACTTTGGTATTTTTTTTTAATAAATCTGAAGATATGTAATGTTCAGCAGATCTTAGATAGAACCTTCATTTGAAGGATGCCACATTTGGAGTTGTAACAGAATCTTCACATATTTTTAGTCGATTAAGCTCAGTGTTAACACTTATTTTATCTCCTTGACAAATATGGTGTTTTGGAGGCAAAAGAAGGAAGTACATTAGTCACAGGGCATCTATCCGGGACAGTTGAGCAAGAAATATTGTGCACTTAATCTTGGAGATAGAAACAGAGATGGTTGCCTTTGTATGTGCATTATGTGATTTTGAGCTTCTGAATTCATTAGATGAACTATAACAATTCTTATATATTCCATGTTTATAGGCTAAATCTGTTTTATTCTTGACATCATGTGTTCAATAGTCCATAGATTATACGATAGATATTTGCTCCTGATTTTCTTGTTCTGACTTTTTTTTTATGATAACGTGAAGTGAAAGTCTTGAATGTTATACAGTATGCAGTGTTCTCCATTTTAGTTCAAGAAGTTTAAATATACCCTGCTTTTTGCTCCATAAAAATCTAATTGCTTGCAAGCTGTAAGGTGGATACTCCACTAAATATTGTGTCTTTGGGTTTGGGATGCTATCTGTGGTTCTGTTATCAGTTATAGGGCGACAAGAAGAAGTATTGTGTTTTTAAACTAATTTTCTTCCAAGCTATGACTTTTAACAAAAAAATTATAGTACTATGTAATTGTGTTTAATAGATGTTGGTTAGTTAGGATTCAGGAACTTCATGATTTCTTTTGTCGAGGAAAAAGTATTTAACAGGACAAAACATGTTAGTTAGCCTTGATTACACCAGTCATTCTAGAAAGAAAAAGAACCTGTTTGACCTGCTCTTGTGATCCATTACCCATGTTGACCCATTATTCATTACATTCGACCCACTGATTTACTTTTCTAATTTCCATGTATGTCATGTTTCTGGTATCCATGCTCAACGCCCCATGACAGTTCCTTTAACCAAAATAAAAATTAATTAGTACAATAGCTTTTTATGAAGTTCTAATTTTTTTCTTAAACTGAAGTCTTTGAAATCAGTGGAACTTGTTTTTGATTTCAATTCGAATAAGAAGATATGTACGGTTTAGCAGAGTCTAGATAAATATTCAATTTTAGGGATGTCGTGTTGGAGTTGTAACTGCATCTTCATGTTTAAAGTGGATTAAGCTGAATGTCGCACTTCTGTCTCCTTAATCATCACAGTATTTGGAGGCAAAAAGATGGAGGTAACTAAAAATTTCAGGAACAGTGAAATTTATCTGGTGGGACAATTGAGCAAGAAACCCTGTATGTAGTTTGGGAGAGAAAAAAAACAACAGTTGGATGTGTATGCTCTAGTTATAGCATGAGATATTCTGGTGGAACATGCACCATGAGTGCTTATGAGCTTATGGAGTCAGCTGATGACTTGATGTACTATTGAAGTATTTTTTAACCTTTTCCATAGGTGATGGGTATAATCTTTGTTATGCAACACATCCATAGGCTAAAATGTAGATACGTGCTACTTAGTTTCTTATTGATACTTGCTTCCTTCTAAAATAATGTGAAGTTGATGTTCTGAATGTTTTACTTTGTGCAGTGCTCGCTACTTTGGTCTTTAAGACGCAGAAATGCATCCTCCTCTGACGTTACATAGGCATCCAATGTGTGCTGAAGTAAGTTAAAAAAACTCCCTACTCTTTTCTGCTATGTTAAACAGATATATATATAAGTATGGAATGCTTCTACACATGCATTGAGAATTGATACTTGATTAAAATAATCTCTCGTCTCCAAACCACATGTTTTTATGTTGTTGCCAGAAGAAGAAAAATTATTAGGTAGCTCTCAAATGCCCTAATGTTAATTATCAAGGGTACTGCGTCTATCTATTGAGTGTAGGCTCATATAGCTGTATAGGTCTTGTGCTTGTAGGTTTATTCATATTCGGCAACACATTGAAACATTCATTCTCGGAAACTGATTTGTCTAACGCCTTCTGTCTTGGCTTTTGGTGTAGATAATTGAACTGTTTCAGAAGTGCCATAATGACCATCCTTACGGAAAGTTCTTTGGTGAGTGCACAGATCTCAAGATAAAGCTCGATAAGTGTTTTCGACAAGAAGTAAGCTTTCTTCAACAATTGTTTCTTTTAATTCCTTAAAGAATGGAATGGATCCACTAAGAAGACAAATAAAAATAAGAAGAGTAAGAAATGTTTTCAGCCACATATTTCAAATGAAGAATGAGAATTTCATGGGAGATGCATCTCTTTTAGTGGATGCATCTAAAATGTGCGGATGTGGTTATTTCTCATCCTTCTCATTTTACTTTTATTTCTTATTTGATCTTTACTCAAAGAATTAAGCCTTCTCATACCTTACATCTTTCTTGTTGGGTCTGCCAGAAAGCTGTGAAGAGGAAGGCAAATTTTGAAGAGAGTAAGAAACTTAAAGAGAGGCTACAAGCTTTGAGGAAAGAAGCTGCTGAAACTGAGAACGTGATGTAAATCCTACAGAACTTTTGGTCGTGTGGCAGTATGGAAATGATCACATTCGTTCAATAAGCCTATACGTTTTAATGTAGTAGATGGAAACTGAAAATACATGGCTAAATCGAGACTACCTCCAAGTGATGGTTTGTAATACATTACCGAGCAGATGTTTTTTAATGGGATTTTGCAAATTATAAAACTAGAGTTTGTAGCTCGTTACCTTTGATTTGCGGGAAGTGTTAATTCATCATTGATTTGATTCAGTTTGTATTAATAGCACAAATGAAAGAAATATAATAGCCGCTAACTGTGCTTGTATATTTTCAATACGCTGGTGATCTTCAAGTTTTTGTAGCATAATCGACTATGCCGAGGTAATTTTGACCCGTTTATATACAAATCAGTTGTGTTTTAATGTTTAGCAGGTCAAATGGGGGCTAATCTGTAGCATCTGCCATGCGCAACCTTTTTTATTTTGCAACATAACCTATCGATAGAAACCATTCCAATAGATAGTGACCTTAAAAGAGGGTATAATAAATCTGATAATTCGATAGAATTATACCCTCCCACACAAATGTAAACAACATTGGAAACCCATCGAGGTGCTCTAAAAGAAAATGAAACATACCAGATAGATGCATCCGAAACGTACCAAAATGCATTGAATCCTTTTTAAGTACTTCATGTACTAAAATCATTATTGTAAGATTCTAGTGCTTGTAGTCAGATTTAGCACATCAAGTAATTTCGAAGTTCAAAACAGTTAAACAGAAGTCCGCAGGTCACCCCATCTCGTTGACAACCATTTTTCTAACTTCTAGTCTTGTCCAGATTTCGCATAAGAGCATCAGCCAGCAATGCTTCATACTCTAAGAAATATAAAGAGATGAAAGAAAACACCATACTTTATGCACAAACAACTACATAAACTGCAAGAGTTCTACATAGCGAGACCAGTCTTACCATCTGATGGCTATGAACACCGGTGTTCCCCAAAACATCTGATCCCTTATTTGAGGTCTCATATAGTAGACCGCTTAATAGACTTACAAATAATGTACATACTGAGATAGACTTTTGGCAGAGCCAAAACACAAGTTTCAGAAGAACCGTTACAAACATTACATCTTAGGAAATGCGAGATGAAGCACAGCAATCAACGGTTTGGCATGTTCTTCGGTTTGACCCATCTTATAGATATTCAATTCTGATGCACCTGCGTTTTGGCTCCAGTTCTTAAGCACCATTAATGAGACAGGCCCGACCTTATCACCTGAGCTAGTAACATACCATTGAAAGTTTTCAGTGTCTTCAAGCTCCTCCTTACTTAACGCAATCGTTGACTTTCCTTCATTAGTTTCAAAGAGTTGACTTGGATTTTTGACAACTGATGATTTCCTTGACTTGCTTTTATTCTCAGCCGATTCAAATAATTTCTGCAGTTGTGCTGCCAATTCCATCTTTTCAAATCCAGGCACTTCAGGTTTGCTTTCTTCTGCACAAATAAATAATAAATACATTGTATGCCTTTATATTGTATAATGCAGATGTGATGATTTTGACAAATTAGGTTAGCGATGTTTAACTTTGGGCTGTGTTAAATATATAATGACTAACAAGGGTAAACTTCAACAATAAATGAAATGGGTCAATGGATCGAACATGTCGAAAGTGATCCGTTACAACCTCCTTAATCTCTTTATAGAGAGAATATTAGATATACAATATTATCTTTTAAAACCCCTTTTGGCCTGTTACACAACCCACACATTTTAAAACCAATAGTACAAACAAATTAGTGTAACAAAACGAAGTGTACAGAAGTTCACCTACAAGCACAAAAGAATCCTTTTTTAAACTAAAGCAGCGTTTCTATCGAATAAAAGTAAAAATGAGTGGGAGACACTTCAACCCATTTACTTACGAACGGATTAATTAGAGTTACAGTCTTGTTTTTTATGTCCGAAAAATGGTTGATAGTGTCTGAAGTAGTCGAGTATTTTCATTGCGAAACACCTCCTAAATCATTTGATTTTGAAATAATTAAATAAAACTATATCATGTTTGAGGGGCTATTTATTCCTAAAAAACTGATTGATTTTGGACACAAGTTCTGGGTCAACCTAACACGTTCCATTTTGACCCATACAAAATTTACCCGTCTCAAAACATAGCCGACCCACCCATTCTTACAGCTATGCTCTATTAAAATACAGGCTAGGCATTTTGCCTTTATCATACCTGAAGAACCCTTAAAATTTCCATCTGACATATTAGTTAATATCGACTTTGGTGAGTCTTTGTCGTCATCGGGTTCAGTTTCTTCAAAATCTGGAACCACAGGCGGCACTTTTTCTAGCAACTCTTTCTGGTTCTCTGGTTTCTGTAGGAATGCCCTTCTTTGCAAGTACTCGAACAGCGTATAACAGACACATAGGTTAAGGACCACATTACCATTTCATTATCTCATATTATGTTATCATTCAGAAAAGTATATTTCATTAACTACTAAAAAAGGATATTCTTTTCTCCATCCTTTTTCATTCGCTTGATCAATACGGTGTTTCAATAAAGCTAGCTCTCGCGGAAGCCACTAATTGACACAAATTTTATGGTTTTAGCAGAAACGTAAAGATATGATTAACAGAGAATAATGAATACTTGTTTCATTAATTACATGTGTTTTAATATCTCTGTGCAAACTCTTAGCCTTTTCTTCAAGTTCTACCTGCCATACAAGTTAATTTGGTAAAAAGTTATACCTGAAACGTACACACATATGAAGCAGATAAGCAATATAGTAACTGTTAGTGGAGTAAATGATTACGCATACCAATTCAAGCTTTTAAGTAATCCGGTTTCACTTTAGCTTTCAATTCTTGACATTCTTCCTGAGATTATCAAACCAAAAGACATGAACATTGAAATGAATTAGTGTAAAATACACTACTACTTTGCACATTATGCATTAAGATAAGAAGAATGATTGCGTTCATGTTTAGAAATAATTAGGTTTATGGTGAACAGATATAAAGCCCTTACCTCAGTAAATTCATCATCTGATAGAGAACTGATCCGGATTTCTGTTTCTAATGCTTGTAGCACAACAGTTTCCTCATTTTCACCAACCAAACATTTCTTTACGCCTGAATAGACATCATACTAAAGTTACATCTTGATACATTTATATGTGAAATCATACATTTATACATTCATACTTAAGTTACATCATGATACATCATATGATTACTACAAATTCCCTATTTATATTTACTAATAGAAATTGATGATTACTGCAATCAAAGTGGAATTTATCAATATATCTGTTGTATGGAAGGACGAACCTGTTATTTGCATAAGCTGATAAGAACCCTTTGAAAAGCAACTGTTTGGATCTTCTTTAACTCTCACAAAACTTCCAATTACCTTATTCTCAAACGTCTCGGGTTCTTTTTCAAACTTCTGCACTAAACTCCTTCTCAAGTACACAAGCCTGATGTTTTCAGGAACAATTGATGCAAAACGAAAGTGTGAAACATCAACCACCGCTCTTTTTCTCTACTATTTTATCTGAAGTTTTCTTTTCTTGTTTTATGGATTACTGGCGCCTCGTCAACATGAACATGAACATTTTCCTCTGAATCATACCTTAAATCATCATCATCATCGTTGTCATCATCGTCATCATCATCATCATCATCCGATGATGACACCTGATTCTCAGCTAAATGAGTCTCCAACGAGTCATATATTCTATTCATCCTTATTGTTTTTCTGTTGAAAATAGACTTTAACCATTCATCGCATTCAACTATCTTCTTCTTTTGGAGCAAGTCTTTATCCATACTATATCTCTTTCGATATTTTCTAAATCCTTTGAGACAATGCATTAGTTGTATCTATCTCAAGATGTGTAAGAAATTCGATAAGACGTGTTGATCCCCAGCCGATGAATTCGTCCTTGTTTGACTTTGGTTTGACTTCTGGTTTGACCTTTTTGTTGGCTTTCTTCTTGGATGACCCAGGTGTTGATCTTTTCAATTTCTTTCCGGAATCATGTGGTTCCATTTCTTCATTTTCGTCAGAATCAGAACATTGGTACTCATCACTGTCTTCACACTTATCTGAATCATAATTCTTTCCTGATTTCAGTTGCGCCTTTGCAGATGTCAGAACATCAAGAGTCAACTTTTCCACTTCATTAATAATCTCCCAGTATTCCTTATACAGAGTCTCATAAGTGTTTCGATTGTCAAAGTCTACTATTTCCTGCAAAGCCACAGTTCAAGAGTCTAAATATATTGCAAGTAATTAAAAATGTTCTGCTATTAATATTCAACGTGTGTTTTGGATTAGCTTATTTATTACTGACTTATTAAACACAATAAGCGCAAAAAGGGTAAAAAGGCAAATCATACCCCGTCAGAGTCCACATCTTTCTTTTCTTCGACAAGCAGTGCAAGCTTCAAGCAGTGATCACAGAATCCTTTCTTCCCTTTCACTTGGACAAAATCAGCAGATTTGATACAACGTCCGCATACACTTTTTGGACAGCAATAACATTGATAATCAGAAGGTCTACGACAAGTATCACACTTATGCCAATCTGGAAACAACAGTAAACATCACATTATATGTAGGCATGATATGAATATGTATAAGATTAACTTTTGCCATTTGTATCAATCTATTACAAAACACATAATTCTAGTATTACCGTTACTGATATCAATATATTTATACTACTAATAATATAGATCGGCACATTAGCCTACACATGAAAGAAGTTGATACTTGATACAAGTTGCTTACCACAAATAAACTTTTTAGCTTTTGCAGCCGCATCCACGCAGTCAATATGATAAGATTTTATGCAGTCCCTGAAATAAGTATGCAGAAGTCCATATTTTCACAATGCTCCCAAATAATATATATAACCGAAACAATAACAAAATACACAAAAAGCAAAGATTTTGCTTAATGGAGTTGTGACATCTAGCAAACTTGACTACATTTAAATACATTGATCAGTATAAAGTCACGATCAAATAAAAAGCGTGAATGCTGCTTCACAAAGTTGCGCACGTTACTTTCATTTATCTTATTCACAAAAACTGTAAACCAGTAAAGTTAAAGCACAACTTTTCGCGAATATACAGCTTCTCACATGATCCTAAGCTCATCAATCAACCAATGTCACTCCTATTTAGCAACAAATTAGATAAACATAACATCAATAATTTCATGTCATTAAGTAATCAAACATCATAAATTCATAATAAATGATGTCCAAACATCAAACATCAAACATCCAACATAGCAATCAATTTAGGTACATCAAATATTCATTTCTTAAACAAACACAAAAGACCAAAATACCCTTTTAAGCCCAGACAACATGCATACAAAACAAGTGTCAAATCAGTGAAAAACAAGTCAAGATCATCAAATAAAACCAAACAAAAAAACACCCATTTCATAACCTTAAACAAAATACACATAAATCAAAATCAAAAATTTATATAAAAAAAAAATCACCTATGGTCACACATAATCACTTCACCACCATCTTTACAAACAAAACACCATTCTTCAGAATCTTCATCATTTTTACACACTTTTCTACCCTTCTTTTTCATCTCTTTCAACACAATGTGTACTAATTAAAAAACCCTTAAAAAAACTAAAAAAAAAAAAAAAACACACAAATTTAGTAAATTAACTAGTGTAAGATGATGATCAGAACAGACCCATTTGAGGGTGTTTGGTGATAATGATTGAAAAATGGAATAAAGAAAGAGAGAGAGTGTGAAGTGAAATGAAAGGACCGTTTTTTTTAGGAAAAAAAAAGGGTTTTAATGAGTGAGTGGGTTTTAGGAAGAGAGAGTAAAAGACTTGAAAGTATTACTGTACTATATTTGCTTACATATTGACATATGTAACTTTTTAGACAAAATATATTATAAAATAAGTAATTTATTATTTTTAAATAAAGTATTGATAAATGGACCTAAATTTAGGCTTTAATATAGACCTAAAACTACTTGGCGTTATCTTGATGGGTTGTAAAATAAGTGGGTTCGTATCTACAATTATCGAATCTTAACACTTGGTTTTATGGGCGTGTTTGTGAGAACTTTTATTTGGGCTGATGAAACTTTTTGTTATAAAATAATCTCTTACAAAATAAATAGCTCCGTTTGGATGTATTAACTTGAACTTTATTTCAAACAAATAGCTCACAAATGAAAAGCCGATTCATGAAGCTTTTAAACATTTTGGAGCTGTTAAAACTTTAAATTCCGATATACCCTCTAAACATTTGTTTATAATTATGTATATGTCCTTTTCGTCATTTACATCTTATAGTTACGTTTAACAATTAACTTACCAAAACACTTTTATTGAAAAAAGATCGAACATGGCTCGTATTAACAATTTTGCGTTAACGAACTACGATTTACATTTCTGATTACTGTTTCTGACATCTGACTTCTGTTAGTTTTACCAAACATACCCTATGTCTAAGTTTGAAGCTTAAGTTTAAGTGTATGTATCGTTTCTCTTTTAAAAATTATATGTAAATTTTGATTAATATATAATAAAAATGTAAGATAGTTTACTCATCTTATAAAAGGACAAAATAAATAAGTATGCGATTCTTTTTTATACTTACCAATATACGTATATATGAGATTTATCAAAAATTAATATCTTGATTCCTAAAAGATAAGCCCATTCTGACAAATATATATAGAGTAGGGATCCAGTGAGAAGTAAATTAAAATAAGAAGTGGTGAGAAGTGACCAAAACTACGCATCTGAGATGCAACGACTTGCATTAGATGCATTTATATTCATATAGATGCAACATCTTAAGTTTCGAAAGTTAATTTGATGTATAGATGGTGCAAATTGATTTTCATGATTTCGACGTGTAGAGGAACAAAAATAAGAAAATCATGAAATGCATCTAATATACGTATATGCATCGATTAAAAGCTAGAAAGCATATTATGGTGTGTTATAATGCATCTAAGGTTATAGGGATGCATCTAATTTAGGTCGGTCATCTCCGGTTTGTGGTTATAGTTCTTCTTATTTTCTTCTTATTTTAAGTAATCTTCTTATTTGATCATAACTCTCTCTCTCTCTCTATATATATATATATATATATATATATATATATATATATATATATATATATATATATATATATATATATATATATTCTATCATTTAATTTCCATCAAACCCTCCAACCAAACCGCACATAATTTGGTAAAATATTGATATGATGAAAATGTTTATTTTTGAAACGGTATAAATGATATAAAAGATAGGAAATTTCTGACTAATTGTTAATTAATTTATGTAACTTGTTTTTTTTATTACCCTTCAATTATGATGTTTTATGTTTCTGTTACATATCCAAACATCTTTTAATGTGCCACTAAACTATGCTAATCTATCTTTAAATATAAACACTTAATTTTTCAACCTCAAGAACCTCTAACGTCGCCTACCATCACCATACATACCCATTACTGTTGTTACAACCATACTCACTCACACACCAGCGTTAATCACCCTAATCTAACACCATCATCCAATTAGGTGGGTATGGTGGTGATGTCAATGGTGAGTTTGGGGTGACGGTGATAATGGGTGGATATGGTGTGGTGGTGGTAGGTGGATTGAGGGTAACCACGATGTTGGATAGGCTATTGAGGTTGAACAAGTTTTAAAATATATTTTTGTAGTTTTCAGGCGAATTAAAGAGCTCTTCTTCACTTATACAGCTCTTTATCGGGTTCGGCAAAGGGCTCAAGAAGGGTTTTGGTGGAACTACGGTGTCCTAAGATGTTTAAGGGAGTTGGTAGGGGGAAATGGTTGGTGTGGTGGCGGGTTATCACCTTCCATGATGAAAAGTGATGGGATTACGAACAAATTCAATGAAGGGGGGATAGACTATGAGGAAGCTAAAATGAGAAAAATCTTACTTGATAGGAATCAAGCAAGGAACCTAAGCGAGATAGAAATCTAACTAGCTATTCTATTCCCCGTGACGCAAAAAACTTGATCTTGCGTATAACGTGTTGGGGTCAAAGGAACTTCCTTTTGTCGAGCAAGTTTTCAACACTCTAAGCGATGAACCTAATCGTTGTAGTGTAGTATTGGGTAAGCCTCGGGTATTGATATCGTTCTTTAGGGGAATAGGAATGCTAGTGAGAAGTGTATTACGCTAAGGTTGAGGTTGAGGAAGATTTTTTTTATTTTTTATTTTTTTAAAGCTAAGGGTAAAATCTCGGGGTTTGGATTTGGGAGTTTGGTACTTCTACCGATTACTCTACTATCTAATTATCTAAACTAAGGGTAGTCTTATGTCTATTGACATGTGCTCGTATGATGATTAAAAATGTGTTTAACTAGATACTATTACTCCCTAGTTATCTTTTATTGGTGGTTAAATTGTCACGTCTTTATTCTTAACGCGTTGTTTTTTCTAAGGTCGTATGGTATGCTTTTATCCCTAACTCTTTGAGACTACCTCAAGGTTATTGCCTACGAAAACTTTAGGTTTCATAAACTAACTCTAAGGTTATCTTTGGATGTTTAGCCTAAAAATCCTCCAAGTGACTCATAAACTAAGGTTCACAAAGATTACCCAAGCATTCAAACATAACAATGGCCTAATGCACTCCTAAGCCAGTCAAAATTAAGATAAGAGACAACCAATCAATAATTAATAACTAGGTTTCATAGATCTAAGCAAACACATAAGAAATTTAGCCGGACATGTTAAACAAGCAAGTATACACACATTCAATCGAAGACATAATGAAATAAATGAAGTAAAACACTTATCTTGATGTAAAATAGGGTATGAGAACCCTAAGATACTGTCCAAACCGGACTACAATCGTTCTAGGTTTTTACTCCACAAGTCTACCTCTTAAATTCTAATAATTCGATTTTATATATAAGTTTACACTTGCGATGGCGTCACCTTATAGTTGGGACGCCGTCAAATCGCCGTCATTAGGGTTTCGTCTTGGCCAAGTAATAGCTGGGACGGCGTCACGTTGTGGTTGTGGCGCGTCGATCTTTAACGTGGCGTCGTCGATTACGGATCTAGGTCGTGCGAGATGAAAAGTAGTAGTGACGCTGTGGAAAACTAGAAGGGGGTTGAATAGTTTTACCAATTAAAACTTCCTTTTAAACTATTTAGATCGACTTATGTCAATCTATTTGGTTGTGTGTGTTGGATGTTGATAAACAAGCATATAAAGATATGTAATGAAAAGATAAGGTAAGAAGCACAAAACCTGGCAGTATTTATAGTGGTTCGGCTACAAGGACACCTTCCTTGCCCTACTCCACTCCCGAGTCACCTACTCGAGAGTTTGTAATCACTACACCAATCTCCTTATGGCGGAGAAGCCTTCACAACGTCAGCTTAACCTTTTAGGTACAAAGCTAAATCCGGGTTCTTTCACACCAAGGCGAACCACACCTAACACAACGTCAGCGTACCCTTTATACGGTGCTAGGCTAACCACGAGTTCTTTCACACCTTAGGAGACTAGCACCTAGTTCCATTGCAATGGATGAACTACTACCACACTACACCAACGACTAATCCCGAAGGAGATCTCTCCTTTACAACATCATCAGGACATCAATATCCTTGGATCTAATGCTAGTCTATCTAGTACATCGAAACACACCATATCGAATGTACATCTAAGGCACCTTTCACTAATGCCTTTGATTAGATCTATAAGACACCTTTCACTAATGTCTTTGATTAGATCTACAAGACACCTTTCACCAATGTCTTGTGTCTTCACTAAGCACCTTTCACTAATGCTTTGTGTGTTGACTTCTAAGCACCTACCACAAGTGCTTATCTTATGAGCGATAGATACCCTTCACTAATATCTTCGTCTTGACACTGAGACATCTTTCACTAATGTCTTTAACACTACGCTTCTTTGAAGAAGAAAGGGATCATCAACAAGAGGACTTCAATAGCCTTGATGATGAGGAAGCTTGGCAACTCATGGACTTGAGCTTGCTTTCGACTTCAAAGGTGGTGATCTTCCCTTTAAGAGGAACCTACAAGATCATGCGAAAACAAAACTACAAACATAGATCTCTTGGATCTATGGTTAGTAATTTAACTTCGAGGGAGAAAGTATGTTGGAGAGGTGAGATCTAATGAAGAAATGGCTCACTATTTATAGAGGAAAAACCTCTGTTTCCGGATCCCGGATCCCTTCCACTTGGGATCCGGTTAGCACAAAGCTAGGGATCCGTGGTCCGCTCCTCTTTGCCCATGGGTATTTTGGGTTATGGGTCATGGGTCATGGGTTATGGGTTGATCCATGGTTTTCAATCTAGATACAATGTACCTTAAGGATACATTGAACTTGTGTAAGTGGTATATGTAAAACCATGGGTTATGGGTCAAAAACCATTTGCTAGTTTTTATCTATTTAGTATATACTTGCTTTTACCCATTTTAGTATATACTTGTTTTTACCCATTTTAGTGTACTTAATATAAGTATGTATTAACCCAATATGTAAACACTAGTTGTTGTACATATGTATCTAAATCATAGAATCACTTATACTTGTTAAGCCAATATGTAAACACTAGTTGTTGTACATATATATATATATATATATATATATATATATATATATATATATATATATATATATATATATATATATATATATATATATATATATATATATATATATCTAGATCATAAAATCACTTATACTTGTTTTAGTGTTTTATGTGAAAGTGTAAGTGTGTTAGAAAACTATTAGTTCAAACCATTTACGTATTTTATTTGTTTCGTTAATATGATTTTACTTTTGTTATCGACAAAACATTAGAAGATAGTAAAATATAAATAAACGTTTTTTGACTTATTTGTATTAACAATCTCCCACTTTTGTTGATGACAAAACATAAAATTATTTTAAGGAAAAGCTAAAATTAAATAGCGTTTGAATTTAGTTTTACTTTCTTCTCCCTTTTGTCGAAACAAAAGTGTTTGAAGAAAGCAACACATTGTTTTAAAGAAAAACATGTGAAAGAAAAAAAATAAAGAGTAAATAAAGAGCTAGTAGCGGGAATAGATCTGGTCTTTGCTCCCCATGACGAGTCCATCCCTATGTAAAGGCGTCAAGAAAGTAATTATAATCTAGATCATTTGCAACTAAGTTTGCAAAGAATTTAAATCTAAGAGGCAGTGTGCTCCCCAGATGATTGCAACTTTGCAATGGGAGGTCATGAAAAATAAATCTAGTATTGCAAGTAATTTGCAATGTATTGCTTTGATATAAAGCTCCCCACAGCTTTAGGATGTCAAAGTCTTCATGTGAATTGAAATACTACAAAACAAGGGTTAGAAAGCAAGTATAATTCACAATTTCCGCAAATGTGATATAAGTTAGTAGTAAAAAGTTTCTGTCTTCACGGATCCGCGGTTCCCTCTAGTAGGGATCCGTCAAAGCTATTCTGAGGGATCCGTATCGGTGATCAATTTCGACAAGGGTGAAAAAAACAAATAATGTTATCACATAAATGAGATATGAAAACAAAGTAATCATATGCTCAACAAAATAACAAGTAGCATGTAATTCCATTTAATAAAACAAGAGTTATGATATACATGACTCAAAAATAAGAAAATAGACAATACATAACTAGAATTTCTTAGACCAACTAGCGGCTTGAAGTTTGGACACCACTATAATCTTCTAGCTCAAGTTATGTTTAGGTTTGATCTCGTCGAAGCGTTCGAGGAGATGATAGAACATGAAACGTTGGTCTTCTCGTACTTCATGTATCAAGCTTTCAACATGTTGACAATGATAGCAATCTTTGTCATGGCTAGGTAGTGGTGGTGTTTGGCATAGGTAATTTTGTGGGTACTAACCTTCTAGGAATTGGTTTGATTGGATGATGAAGGTTTGTTGGTTTGACCGGAGATGATTCGGTTGAAGAGATTTCGTGTACAACACGAGCCCTTTTGATGGGTGGTTCTTTGGTAGATAGGTTGTTACTTGGGGTTTTCTCATGATGAGATGATTTGAAGAGATTGCAAAGGCTGAAAGTTAGGATGAGAGTGATGACTATGGAGATCCTAACAAGGTGGTTTATAAACCAAGAGATTTGGAAAGTGCATTTAAGCCTTAAGCCACTAAGGTTCATTGGAATGTGATGATTAGCATGCCAGAGTCAACTGAGAGGTTGTCTTTGTTCTAGGAACTAATTTAAGATGAGATGGAGTGTTTGAGTTAGGAAGATGAGTTGAAATGATTGTTTTACCAAGATTTGTCATAGGCTGTCATCCGGATCCCACGGTTCCCTTCTCGAGAGGATCCGTCTAGGCTAGTTCTAGGGATCCGCGTTCGTGGTTTATGAAAGAGTGGAAATGATGTTTCTAAGATCCTAGACCTACATCACCTTGAGTGTTTCAGTTCTCCCAAGTGTTTTAAATGAAGGGGTGCTTAAGTGTTTGAAGGCAATGAGTGGTGTAGCTAATGATTGTTATTTATGGAAGGATTTGGAACTTAAAAAAATACCAATGGATGGCCAAGGATGACATTAAAGATGTCAATTGAAGTTGAATGAAACTAAATGATCCTAGAGATCAGGTTGTGTCTTAGGATTGTGTTTTGGAAAATATCCTAATGGTTTTGAGATGGGAAAAACTAGGATTTGATCAACTTTGATCAATTTTGAGGTGAAGTTGATTAATGATCAATATTGTCATAATCGAAGGATTTCTAACCTAGTTGTGAGGAATCAAGTAAAAATGAAGTGTGAGTTTGAGCGGAAGAGTGATGGATTTGAAATGATAGATCTAACAAAGCCTTAGAATGTGATCTATGTGAGTTGGAAAGAGTAGGAAAGGTCAACCTATCTTGATAAAGTCTTGATCAATCTTAAGATACTATGTTTAGCTTAGTGTGAGGTGTTCTAAGGGATGTGTTTGACATATAATGCTTCTGATTGCATTTTACATTTCTTAGGATCCCACAGTTCCTAGATGTAGGGATCCGTTTAGTACAACATTTGGGATCCGTCTATCTGCTAGAGCGAACCTTTACTAAAGGTATGCAATGATCATGACGATGCATTATATTCCAAACTTTGTTTAAAGGAGTTCTAAAACTTGGATATCAAATATAAGATGTGTTATTTCATGAAAGAGATAGGATTAAATTGATAACTAATGAGTAGGTAGAATTGATCCTATTTGACTATTCTAGGTTCCTTGAGTGTCTTCACTAGGAGGATCATTATGTGATTGATGGGTATTGGTGGAGTCATGAATGAAGAAAGTCTTCATGAGAGATATGTTTAAGCGGTTCCATCATCTTGTTCACGAAATGCATTACAACGAACTTTGAAATTGAGGATGGAAGTGCATAACATTAATGATAGGCGTGTCAAGAACATTCTATAAGGGATGAGTTTATTCTTGGAGCCTTGAAGGTTTGCAATTCGCCTTCTTGAAGAAGTAGGCGAGATTGTATGGTTGTTGTGTTAGCAAGCGATACAACATGTGAGCACAACAAGCGGGAAGAATATCTCGATTTCCCAAGACTCCAAACATTTTCACGTAGAATGAGAAGCGGCAGCTTGTACTCTTCTCGGATATCCCGTGTATGGATAATGTTTGGATTGGAGTAATATGGTCGAGGTTTGCATATCATGCGTGTTAATTCTTCGGGAGGGTATGTGTGAACAATATGGGCTATTTTCTTCACGAAAATTGAAGAGAGAATCAAGAGACCAATCTTGGTGGCACATTGTCCATGGTTTGGAATTCGGAGGATGTGAGCAAAATGCCCAAGGCTTAAAGTGAATTTTGGTTTTGATATAAAACCAAAGGGATAAAGCGATCCTCGTTACGACGAGTTCCACTTGATGGAAGAATTCCATTATGAACCTTGGAAATATCTTCTCGTTAATTTCAAGAAGACATTCTAGTCCTATGGCTCGGAAGGAGGTATTGATACCTTCTTGAATTGTGAGAGGTGTGTACAATCGTCCTTCATGGAAGTGGCGGTTTCGAGATTATTGAACCCGGACATGATTGCGGTGTGTTGGGCTCGAGGAAATGTTCGGGGTGTGAAGCGCTAGTGAGTGAAAAATCAAACTCGTATTCATGCGTCATAGTTGAACCTATAGAGGTGAAGGGTTAATAAGAGAAGACGTTTATGGTCAACCTATAATAATCAAGCGTTTTACTAGATATTCTATTAACAATTAGTATTTAGCTAACCCATGGTTTTGAAGCTCTAGTGGATTATTAATTTTTAGAAAGATAGTGATTTTTAATCTTGCATAAGCTGCTTTTCAGATGGGGCGGATCCACGGTTCCTTTTCAAAGGGATCCGGCTAGAGTAACTTCCGGGATCCGTGGATGCAGTAATATGAGAACCGTTTTAATAAAAAACATAGGTTTACGGTTGTTGTACCATAAGTATGTTTTATCCTACATTTTCTTTTAGCATGCATACATGACATCTAATGTATCACGAAAAGAATATAACACATATAGATCAAAAGAAATGAAACACACATAATAACACAAACATCCTAGATAAAATAGATAATTAATAATATTGCATTTCAATGCTAAGGATGATACAAAGGATTGGGTAAATGACCCCAATATAGATTAACAACACAAAGTAAATGTCTCCGTATGTGAACTTAATCATAGGGAACACAAGTGCGATGAGTGTTAGGGCGATGAGCAAGAGTGCGATGTAAACCATGTTGAAGACGAATCTTCTTGGTTTAGGAAGAGATGGAATGAAGAAGAAGATGAAGTTTTTGAATGAGAGGAAATTATTTGAAATTGGAAAATTTGAAAAGTTGAGGGTTGAAAAAGTGTGCGTCGAGTGGGTTTATTAATAGGGAAGGAGGAATTTTTGAAATTCGTGTTTTTTGTTTTATTAGAAGAAATAAAGCATACTATGACTATAGACGAGAAAAATAACACGTATGTGAAAAACAAGCTTCCTAACGACGCTACATGTAAAGCATGTGTAAACACAAAAATCTACTCAAATAAAAGCCTAGCAAATAACACTTATATACTAAACAAGTATCATTTAGATATAAGTAGAAAGTCATACCTCGAATGCACTTAGGAATGTCTTTTACAAATGACAAAAGTCACTTAGACGATTCACGCTCTTTTAAATCTAAGATACCTTCTTAAGGAAGGTATTCTTGTTACCAAGCAACTCCTAAAGCTTGGTGAGTATGAGCTTTGACTAATCAATATCACAAGGAAGATTAGTGCAAAAAAAAAATATATAAAAAAAATGTTGTTATCAACTCAACATCCAAACATATAGTTTTGAAAAACATGGTGTTTGTTTTATGAAAAACCTTCTTTGTAGTTTTCAATTAACTATGGATCGTATCAAGTTTTTAAAGTACAATATACTTCAAGAAACTTGGTAACGAAGCTCGATGCCAATTGTGGAAAACTAGAAGGGGTTGAATAGTTTTACCAATTAAAACTTCCTTTTAAACTATTTAGATCGACTTATGTCAATCTATTTGGTTGTGTGTGTTGGATGTTGATAAACAAGCATATAAAGATATGTAATGAAAAGATAAGAGTAAAAGCACAAAACCCAAGCGAGTATTTATAGTGGTTAAACTACAAGGACACCTTCCTTGCCCTACTCCACTCCCGAGTCACCTACTCGAGAGTTTGTAATCACTAAACCAATCTCCTTATGGCGGAGAAGCCTTCCAACGTCGCTTAACCTTTTTCGGTACAAAGCTAAATACCGAGTTCTTTCACACCAAAGCGAACCACACCTAACACAGCGTCGCCTACCTTTATACGGATGCTAGGCTAACCACCGAGTTCTTTCACACCTGGGAGAACTAATCCTATCACAACGTCGCCTACCCTTTATTAGGTACTAGGCTAAGCACTAGTTCCATTGCAATGGAGGAACTACTACCACACTACACCAACGACTAATCCCAAAGGAGATCTACTCCTTTACAACATCATCAAGGACATCAATATCCTTGGATCTAATGCTAGTCTATCTAGTACATGAAACACACCATATCGAATGTACATCTAAGGCACCTTTCACTAATGCCTTTGATTAGATCTATAAGACACCTTTCACTAATGTCTTTGATTAGATCTACAAGACACCTTTCACCAATGTCTTGTCTTCACTTCTAAGCACCTTTCACTAATGCTTCTTGTCTTGACTTCTAAGCACCTACCACAGTGCTTATCTTATGAGCGATAGATACCGCTTCACTAATATCTTCGTCTTGACACTTGAGACATCTTTCACTAATTTCTTTAACACTACGCTTCTTTGAAGAAAGAAGGGGTCATCAACAAGAGGACTTCAATAGCCTTGATGATGAGGAAGCTTGGCAACTCATGGACTTGAGCTTGCTCGACTTCAAAGGTGGTGATCTTCCCTTTAAGAGGAACCTACAAGATCACACGAAAACAAAACTACAAACATAGATCTCTTGGATCTATGGTTAGTGAATTTAACTTCGAGGGAGAAAGTATGTTGGAGAGGGTGAGATCTAATGAAGAAATGGCTCACTATTTATAGAGGAAAAACCTCATGCTTCCCGGATCCCACGGATCCCTTCCACTGGGATCCGCTAGCATAAAGCTAGGGATCCGTGGTCCGCTCTCTTTGCCCATGGGTATTTTTGGGTTATGGGTCATGGGTCATGGGTTATGGGTTGATCCATGGTTTTCAATCTAGATACAATGTACCTTAAGGATACATTGAACTTGTGTAAGTGGTATATGTAAAACCATGGGTTATGGGTCAAAACCATTTGCTAGTTTTATCTATTTAGTATATACTTGCTTTTACCCATTTTAGTATATACTTGTTTTTACCCATTTTAGTGTACTTAATATAAGTATGTATTAACCCAATATGTAAACACTAGTTGTTGTACATATGTATCTAAATCATAGAATCACTTATACTTGTTAAGCCAATATGTAAACACTGGTTGTTGTACATATATATATATATATATATATATATATATATATATATATATATATATATATATATATATATATATATATATATATATATATCATAAAATCACTTATACTTGTTTTAGTGTTTTATGTGAAAGTGTAAGTGTGTTAGAAAACTATTAGTTCAAACCATTTACGTATTTTATTTGTTTCGTTAATATGATTTTACTTTTGTTATCGACAAAACATTAGAAGATCGTAAAATATAAATAAACGTTTTTACAGCTTATTTGTATTAACAACGCCCTTCCTCTCCAAAGCCTGACGCCGTGAGGTGCAATTTAGCAAAAAGTCTATTGAACCGTCACAAATCTAATTAAGCTTAGAGGACGGTAAGCCGCTTTAATTGTGATTGTCAGTGCAATTCCAATGACTTGAGTGTCTTTGATATTGACTTAGCCATTTTCTTCATATATTCACTCCTTTTCGTCCAAAATGCATCATTCCAGTATTTTGCTTCCAAGAGACTTAAAAGTGAAAAAGAACGAAATTAGCGATGCGGATATAAAAGTGGGCGATTAAGGGCTTAAATGACCCGCAAAAGTGTACGTTTTAAATCCTTATCAAATGCTTTATATCTTTAAGAATGTTTGGTTTTGCTTTATAGGTTTGTTGGTACTATCAGATTCACGTGATATTTCTACTTTGTATTATTGATGAATGGTTGTGTTATTGGTGCATATGTGTTATCTAGTTGTTATGCTTAAAAAATTAGTTGTGATAACTATACTAATCATGTATTTTCCTCTCGATATGCAGTTAAAGCAAGACAAGTTGCTTTACAATAAATGTGCAACATGCACATATGTTTTTGGAAAGCGTGCACATATGATATAATGAATTTGACGAGAAAGCGCAACGTGCACATATGTTCTTAGAAGGGTGCTCATATGTTCTTACGGAATTGATGAGAAAGTGAAGCGTGCACTTATGTTCTGGGAAGAGTGCATAAATGTTTTTGAATGACATGCACATCTATATTTAACAAGATACATTTGTATTTTAATTGTAGTTCATTTTATATCAAATTTTGTGTATACTATTTATGTTTTGGTTTGCTATAAATATAGAGGTCACATGTATATGTTTATGTTTTTGTTATAGATTTCAAAGATTATTGAATGTACATAAGAAACATGTATGCAATTTCAAAATAAGTTTGATGTCTAGATAATTATCATAAGAAACATATGTAAAATTACGATATCTAAAAAACATTAATGCACCCGTTTGAAAACATGCATGCATAAAAAAATTAATCTTAAAAATTTAAAGGCTTAAAAAATGTTTTTTTTTAAGTGAAAATGTGTTTTACTATTATGCCTTTTTGAATTAAATAAAAAGATTTATTAATACTAAATTCTCATTGGTCAAAAGTGATTCTGTAAAGTTCTGTACAAAAAAATGGTTATGCAGTGAACGTGCCCATATATATATATATATATATGACACCTATGTTACACATGGTTTTTGACATATTACATGTACAGTTTAATATTTTATATCTATTGGTTTATCAACTCATTTTTAAAAATCATTCAATTACTTTGTAAATATAATAGTTAGATTCTATAAATTTCTTTGTTGGCATTATTTTGGCGCCTATGATAAACCACTTCCCTCAACTCTTTCTGTACAACATAATTTTTTCTATTTTGGCGAACCAGTGTCTCTAGATATATCGGTTTGAGTCAACTCAACCTATAACCTTTCTTAGCAAAGGAAGGAATACGTGCCAAAGTGAATTTAGCATTTTCCTTCAAGTTGATATTGGCTATGTATTCTTAGTTAGTATTAGTTATTCCAATATAACAAAGGAAAATAATGGTTTTAAAAATTTAATCTTTAATACAATAACATTTAGCACGTCATTTTGTGTATAAACAATAGTTTTTGACAGTTAAATCTTTAATATAATAAATGAAAATATTTGTCTTGGAGCTTATTTGCAAAATGTATATTTGACTAAAAGTGAATTGGATTAAAAAGTGAGTTTCATTTTACCACGTCACAAAACAAAACTTCCTCATTGTCCAATAAAAGTAAAAATTGAAACTCATATTTTCAAAATTAAATTGGATTATTAAAAATGAAAATAATACGTATGGAAACTCCTTTTTTTTGGACTTAAATATAAAGTAACACATCTATTCTTATTGATTAGTTGATTTTTATTAAAAACGAGCAGGTGAGCCCGCGCGTTGCTGCGGGGCGGCCATGTTTATGTTTATTAGAATTGTGGAGTAACTAATTATTTAATTTTATATAATTTTTATAACGATTGTTAGTATAAACCGGCGGGTTAGCTGCGTATTCTTTATGAGGATGTTGTGTTGATGTATAGAACAAATCGGGCATCTAATCTAACAAAACTACAAAGAACGTGGGATAACATCACTTGACTAATTGAGTTACATGAATTTGTGACACTAAACAAAATCCTATTAAATTTATAAATTTGTGACACGAAAGAATGCAAGTACATCAAACTAATAGATATAGAGCCAATGTTACATTAGACATGTTTTCTTACATTACTCAAACATGAATCAAAGGAGTTGGTTCTATTAGATATTTAGCTAGAAACTCAAACAAAGATAAATATTGATTGAAAGTAGCAAAAAAAACGCGTTGTATACCTCATCCGCCATGTAGTCTCATGAACATGTACACATTGGGCATGATAAAGGTGGCGACTAAGGCAACAACCATGTGTGTTCTTGCCATGTGCTTATCTTTTCTGGATGTTGACGGGGCTTCTATGTGATATGCAATAATCGCTACATTTGCTGCTATAGCAGCAAGAGAAATCGCCGCATACCTAATTTACAACATACATGAATATTTAAATCATTTCTTGTTATATTTCTAACTAAATTGACTTAAACTATACATTCTTCTTCACTTTAACCTTAACTTATTACGTATATCCACTTTAAAAAGGTTAACCAAAGGGGTGTTTGGGTAAATCTTATTTTGGTAGCCTATTGCTAGTAGCATTCTCAAAACAAACTAAACTGTCTGGGTACCTAATTAACTGGAAGCGGTTATTTTGTAGATTTTTTTGAACGAACTTAGCAAAAAGAGTTTATTGAGCTCATAAGCATAAGTTCTAAATGCAACTGTAAGCAAGTTAACTCTCTAATCCGAATCTAATATGGTGATACCAGCTAAACAGTAAACTTAAATATGATTTTTGAACTCCTGTAGACTATAATAGTCATATGTATTATACATTTGTACTATAATAACGACAAAAAATCAAGCAAATGTAATAAGATTACAAATCTAATAAACAACCATCTATTGAAAAGAGCATTACATGCATACGATTAGTTGGTTCGGTAAAAGGCCCTTTGAGTAGGCTAGGAGCTTGAAAGGAGCACATCTTAAGATTTGTATTCACATCACTATTTTCAAAAATGTTGAATTTAATTGTTAACACAACCTACAAAAACAAATTCGATGCTAATATAAAAACCACGAGTTATGCAAGCCGCCCGTCTGGATAGTATTATTATTATTTTCAAAATATTACCTTAATCACACCTTCCAAAAAATTGTGAGCAAGGTTATATCCGTCCAAAATATTGAGATTCCGAAATGCCATTATACACCTTTTTGGGCAGGCTCAACGTAAGTGACTGTGCGAGGCATGCTTCCATCAACGATCGATTTAAGATGTCCACATGGATGCTGCATTTAGCTTAAAGTTAAGAGCTGTCAAAACCATTGTCTCAGTTTCAGTCGCCCGTTCTCGATATTCATCAAACAAACCCTGCAAAATAGTTGTGCTTTAGACAAATAGGTCATACAAAGTATTAAAACCTTAAAACATACTCCAAGCAGAAAATAGTATTACGAAGTATAAAAAGTTCAAGTACTCAGCCACAGGAAGGCAATGTTCCTGCTGCGATTGCTGAGATGAAATCGGCCGTGTAAGGTTCTCCTTTTTAGACCTAGGCTTTTCTCGAGACTAACATAACTTTTGTTGCAAAGAAAACATTACTTCCATAAGAATGACATCAAATAACTCAAACCAATTTCTTTCAACCAATAAAGCGTAACTTGTCAATATAATTCTAATTACTTGGCAATTATTGACTTGAAGCTATATTGACAATTGACAAATTTCTAATTACTTAAAAGACCTATTTTTTGTGAATGATGCAGTTTCACAGAATCATGTCATATGATTAACATTAACAAAATCTGCTTACACATGCTGGCTACCATTCAATAGTGGTCAAAGAGACCAAAGACATGTTTCTGATGAAGCGTTAACCGGTCTTATTATCGATATATGAGCGATAATATACACCCCTATCGGAAATTATGACCAACACGTGATATTGTCCTTTACTTTCTTCCACAATTTCCATAGCCTTTTTAATGACAGGCACATGATGTCGGACATGTGGCAACATAACACATAATTCAACCAAAAAAGAATGCGGAAAAGCGGTGAAAAAAAAGTAAGTAGGATTGATGAAAATGGTATAGAAGATTTAAACATATGCAAGCTTTAGATGGGTAAAATCTCCTTGTACCTACTCAAGACTTCTCGAATCCATTACAACACCTTCTTACGGATAAAAACTAAAACATCTTGATCGTGCGTCGATTACGCATATGTAAGAAAGTTAAAAGATATTCCCGACCCGCATTTATGTATCATAATAAAGTGTCTAAGGGAATAAGAAATATGAAGGTTATAGTAGTAAATTCTTTAAAGTTACCTCCAATGTAAATAATGGTTGTGGGTCAGACTATATTTAAAAGTTTCTCGAAGGATGCTTTCTTCTCCAATATCAGTAAATGCACCAACACGTCTTTTCTCCGAACCGATCACATTAGTGGAAGAGGAAGACGCTGCACCTGAAACGTCCGTCACAACTGATTCTGAATCTGAAAACGTGCATGAATTATTTATGCAACTTAAAAAGCATCAATGTACTTTCAATAGTTTAGAACATTGGTTTAATTCAAGATCGTTTATATTGCTTGCAATAATTGACTTTTGAGATGTTGAGACTTGGTTTATGACCATCACTGTACATAACTTGTTAATGAAAATTAATGGAGCTATTGTGATATTCAAGCAATATAGAAATAGTTGTGCAAAACTGATCCAATTGTTCATGGGCCTGCTTTAATGAGCAATATAGGTAGAAGCATGCATAAGCGATCAATTGATACTCTAAAATGACCATTCAAGATTTACAATTTATTTGTTGAGTTTTGCTTAGTATGTTTTTTAGTCATAAATGTTATGCATCATATAAATAATTTTCTTACCCCTATTTTGCAACGTTTATACATGTTATTCGATACATTACAGGAAAGAACAACCATAAAACAATACATATTGAGTGACATAATTTGTTCTTACATACTTGGAAGTTGTAATATTTGTCTCCTCTTGCATTCGACAGATTGTGCGAGCAAATGTCTGCTACTCATATCGAACATTTGGATTAGGTTACTGCAACAATAAGGAGTGTTTGGACCAGGTTATAATAGAATGAAAAGTCTATCCAATCTTCATTATATTCACAAAGTGACCCACGTTTTCATTCCACCTTAAATGGTCTTTTCATAAGTTAGCAAAACTACATTTGAGGAATATTTCTATAAGCCGATAATTATATAGGGGTGTTTAGATTAGCATTTTGGCGATTATCTCGACTCTTAAGTAAGAATAATCAAATTTTAACGATCGGTTAAAACTATACTCGATCTTGCATATTATTACCTTATCTTTTAGAGGTTAAATAATCGATTCCATCAATGCCGGAAAAAGCTGTGACAGCGGCAATTTAGAGTCTATTTTAGGTAAAGCATTACGTTCAATTAAAGCCGAGTTTGCCTTTATCACTATTTTTATAAACCGTGACTTGATTTTATATAAATCAATTGTTTTTACGGTTTATTTCATTATTAAATGAGTTATCGTATGAGTTTAACTCTATTTGGTAGGCACTATTCGATTCGGCACTAGAAAAGCCTAAAACAAGAGTTATTGTAACTTTTAGACCGTAACTCGAAAATTGACAAATAAATAGTCAAAACTCGTGGAAACGTAAATGTGATGTTGGAAAGTTAAATAAATGTTTTGGGACACTCGGGGGCGATATGTGAGCTCGAGAATGGGTAAGCGAGATGAATCTGAAAAGTTTCAACCCGAACCCTCCTCTTTTTGTGACCGGCCGCCCCTCTAAATAATTATTTTTCAAGTCCCTAGCTCTAGTATATAATCCCACTCAAGCCTCATTTCACCTCATTTGTTTCTCTCTAGAAAACACACACACCACTTTATCTCTCTGCCTTTCTCTCTGAGAAATAAACCCTAACCACTAATAACACCTTAGTGGCCGTGGCCACTATTCCAACCACACCTTCTTAAATGCCGTGGCGATCCACCACCTCCACCACCAAAAGATAGATCTCTTTCTCCTCTTTCCAACCATATATCATACACTCAATTTGGACTTTATTAACACCTTCAAACTCAAGAATTAAGATTCGTACTTTTAGGGTTTCAAAGGGCTTTTGCAATTGGTGACTAGATAAGGTAAAAGGAACATGTTTTGAGCTTGATTGGGCAATAAAAACCCACGAATTGAATTCTAGGGTTTCGACCCATGAATGAAATTTGGGGCTTTTGGGTGGAACATGAAATTAAAGCTAATTAGTGTTGAAATAAACAAGTAATTAGTGTTTGGTACATGTGTGGTGTATTAATTTGATGGGTTTGTGCATTTAGGGTTTAGTTGCATGTTCTTGGTTAAGAATAGTTGATTGGTTTTGTGTTTAGTTAGGTTTGGAGCTTGAATGATTGGATTTGAGTGTTGTAGTTTGGTTGTGATGTATGGGACGTATGAACCACCTAGGGCTCGTACGTGGCTCATATGGTGCGTACGAGACCCACTTGGGTCATGGGTCTGAGTCGGGTCAATTTGGTAGCTTGTTGATTGGTGTTGTTGAGGTTTGGGTGAGACGCGTGGAGCCGAAAAGCTTCTAGAGCTTGTTTGGTTCACGTGGTCTTAACCGTGACCGTGTCATGACCATTAGGGTCTTAACATTGGTTTCGAGTTCTTTTGGTTAATTGATTGATTGGCGAGATTGTTTTGATTTGGTTTGGGATTGAATTGCGATATTGTGACATTTAATTTGGACTTGATATATATAATGTTGACTTTGAGCTACGTCGGCGTCACTTTGACTTTTAGTCAATAGTTGACTCAAACAATGCAACTTTATGGACTTTAGTATAATTTGGACAATTGATTGATTAAAAGCCGAGAAGTTATGACTCGTGCTCGTGGACTCGAAGCGAATAACGTTATGAAACTTATAATGGAATTTGTGAAATATACATTTATACATGAGAATTCTAATAGAACCATGAAATGTAAATAATAATGGGCTTTTGTACCAAAATATCGATAACAAGATTTATCTTGTTATTTACTATTTTAAGCGGAAACTAACGACTAAATTGGAAATGTTTTGTAATAAATAAGTAATTAATGTTTAGTACGTTTATCAATAAATGTCAAATGTGGACATTTAATATTAGATAAGTAATTATTTACTTGTGTTATGTGCATGGGTTACGGATAACCTAGCATTAATAGTGTTGATCCACGTGGGTAGCGGACTTATTAGGTTGATGAATCTAATAAGAGCCCGCTGGAAATACGTTAGGTAACCTTATTAATGGGTGACTTATCCTATGACTCTTTAGGATACGATTGATTTATGGGATAATAAGCGACACGAATAAATGAATGAATTTATCGAGTTGTGAATTCGATAAGGTCTACTATTTATTCGAAACTTATTGAACTATGGGTTTATCGTTTAGAAGTCTCATTGTGTCACATCGAGTTATATATTGGTTGTTTGAGTGCATTCATATCATATTGACTCGATACACCCACATGAGGATACAAACACTAAGATTAATGGTGAAGCAGGGCGTTTTGGAAATAAAGAAATGGAATATATTGGGGTAGATATGGCGATAACGCTACACGCGTCGTTGAGGTCAAAGGAACTTCCTTTTCTTGAGCAAGTTTATAACACCTAAGCGATGAACCTAATCGTTGTAGTGTAGTAATTAGGGTAAGCCACGGGTATTGATATCGTTCTCTGGGGAATAGTGTCGTTAGGCTGAATTATATGTCGATTTAAGTCTAAAGGTGAGGATGATTATTTTGTATTTTTATATTTTATGGAATGGAAAGTGCAGAATCTCGGGGTTTGGATTTGGGGGTGGAATTAGTTGCTAGTCAACTATTCCAAAAGATACTAACTAACTAAGGGATCTACCAATGGCGTGAGCGTATCTACTTATGATGTATTACTCCTTGCTAGCTATCCAATTCTACCTCTTGAATTGTCGCGTCCTATTGATGGTTGAATTGTCACGTCCTTATTCTAGTTGCGTTGTGTGTCTAAGGTTGTAGGGTATGCGGTTCTCCACAACTCTTTGAATTCACCTTTAAGTGTAGTAAACAAAATCCACTAAATCATTCATAAACTAACTTTAAGGTTATCTTTGGTTTAGTAAGCGAAATCCACCAAGTCATTCATAAACTATCAAAGATTTATCAAGTATTAAACACAACGATAGCCTAGTCGCACTCCTAAGCTAATTACAATTAAGATGAAAACAACCAATCAAACAAGAGGCGGTGGGATGTAAAATTATAAACTAAACCAATTAGATTCATTGAAGTTGTCACACCTAATGATGAAGATAGACACAAGCATCACTAAGAAATCAATAAGATCTAATTAATTATATACAAGTTTCACACAATCATAAGCAAACACAAGATGAATTAGCCAAGCATAATTAATGAAGAGCAAGCAACAATTATGATAATTGAAGACATACCATAGGATTGGATTAACAAACAAACCAACACACAATGTTTATAGAGTGTTTGGAACCCTTTAAGTTCTTGGAAAAACACCTACCTAAACCACGGAATCGGACTTAGGGTTTAGGGCTTACAAAAGTGAAGTTATAATGTTATATTTATAGGCGATTTTACGTAGGCAAAAGGCGGCAGTCCACTTATAGAGTGATGGCGTCACCACCATTTTCAACAAATTGTAGATTTTCTCGTTCCGATCGCGTGGGCTTTTGAACCACTAAATCAGGTTCGTATGCCAAAGTTATGGCCAAAACAATATCAACTACTTAGTGCACATCTTGAGATAGTCTTGATCGACCAGACATCATTGAGTTTCGTCTTGGCCAAGTTAATCATGACGGCGTCACCTTATAGTATGGCGCCGTCCCTTCACTTCTGACGCCGTCTTGGCGCATCTAGGCCGTCTGATAGCGATGGCCTATTCGCTAGAACTGGCGTCGTCCCGAAAACATGCAATTTCTCTTACGGCCGTCGTAAAATGTCTTCCAGCGGCGTCCGAGATATCTTGATGGCCGCCGCTTATGTTTAATGACTTTGAGTGTCTCGATTCGACTTTGGCCATTTCTTGATATATTCGCGCCTTTTCGTCCAAATAAGCATCATTCGACATTTGCCTTGAGAGACCTAAAAAGTGAAAAGGAGCGATATTAAGCAATAACGGATACAAAAGTGATCGAATAAGGGCTTAAATGACCCCTCAAAAGGTACCTTTTAAAACCTTATCAAATATCCTACACTTGGTATTTGCTTGTCCTCGAAACAAATGTGCTTTCTTGATTAACTTATAAGTTAGGGGTCATGAAGCATCCATTCAAAGCGGTCCACAACATATAAGCCCCATAAAAGTCATAACAAGCACGGAAATTACATACTAGCACCTCACATGGGGTGTTTGGATACTCGCATCTCTCTCGGGTGTATATATGAAATATAACAAATCGAAATGGAAGATAAACACTCATTAACGGTCTAGTACATAGATTACCATAGGCGAGAATAGATCAAAACTCCATCGCTTTGGCGTAAGCACCTAGGAAAGACTATCAAAGAGGTCTTTTAAAGGGTTGTAATGTTAGGCTTCTGTAAGAAATGAAGGGTTTGGTGGGATAGGCTATTTAGTGGTGGATAGTCAAAATCTCTATGTTGCAAGTATCTGAAGAATGGCGTTGCTAAGCCAAGACTCGACACTCTAAAACTCTAGAAACGAAAATAAACAAACACAATTTAAAGATAGATGTAGGATGGTAGCCCGTATGTTTTTTTTTTTTTTTTTCTTTTTTTTTTTTTTTTTTTTTTTTTTTTTTTTTTCATACACTTTACTCTACCATCCTCTGGTACATCAAAATGATAGGGTTTATAGACACATCCCTACACTTGAGTTTTATTACTCTAACACTAATTTGACCCGAATTGAAAAGATCAAACACTTGGAGTACATTATTATGCAAACAAAGGAATTTGAGTTTAACGTTCTCTTCCACATATTTCATAAACTTTAACTTTTCCCATGAATCCCAATCATCCCAAAGCGTATACAAAGGATATGACTCGACTTAGCAACTCATGCAAGCAACGGATAATTGAACTAAGGGTTTTGGGTGATAACATAAATTGCACTAAAAGTGAGTGCAATAAAGGTAGGCTAAGGCGATTTGGGTGTATATTTGGGGTGGGGTGTAAACAATGCTCTTCATTGATATTCCGGAAAACCGAAACATCACGAGAACCGCGAAAAGGATAGGCTACGAGGGTTAACTAGGGTATCGTGTACTAAAGATGAGTACAACGCAAAGGGTGTGGGAATTACTCAACCAAGGTGGAAGAAGTAATTATATTACGGTATTAAACAAGGGTTATCCTAATGCCTCTTATCATTTAGTTATTCCTAACTACACAGTGTAGTCTCACTAGCGATCTCGGAATGCATCACAAAACAAGTTCTAGAATCTAATATACTACAGGTTCACACTCTAAGCATTAAAGATGAATGCTTTAATTCCTACTAATCTAAGGGCGATCCTCACATTTTGGGTGGAATTTAGGTGGTAAGGGTTTTGTGCTAGTCATACAACTTCCTATCCATGAGGCAGCTTTTGTTAAGACTAATGGCCCACTCCTATATGTCATGAAAAAATTTTAAATTTGGCTAAAATTACCCTAACCTACATTTCTCATGGTTTATTACACAAATACACTTGGACAAAGCAAGCAGTCGAGGATAAGCATAGTTTCAAAGTTCCCGTTTATTTTCCTCCTACACTTAAAGCGAACATTGTCCCAATGTTCCCGAAAGCATCAAAGTTATGATAATGGAAAGTAATTAAAAGCGAAGAAACTAATACTCCCACGATTAGCTCGGTAGGATCCGTGAAAAGTGGTGGTTAAATCTTTTCCAAGAAGAATTATTATGTGAAAAGCTCCTTCCAAACTTATGTATCTTCTTCTTGTTAAACAAAACACGCACACTTGAAGAAAACAAACAACCCAACATCAAACGAACAAAGAAAAATCACAACAAGATGTAATTCCGGACTTAGATAAGATATAATGCTTGTGGAATGGATGTTTGCGATTTTCTAGAAAATTAGGACACGAAAATTCGAGAAATTTACAAGTAGCACGAAAACGAGAAAAGTTAGAAGTTGTTTCTACTCCTCCCGGCGTCGTCGGGTTGCGACTCTGACGCCGTCGAGTTATCATGATGAAAGCGGTCTGCGATTTTACGGAAAAATTTCGGAAAATTTTATCTTTAAAATCGGAAAAATTTCTGCAATAACATCCATTATGACTCGATACAAGCATTTGACTCGAACAAACACACATGTATATCTTTTAAATAATTGTAATTCTCATGTTCACGTTTCTTTTGAAACGTGTGTAATCCTCCTACACTTATCCCTTATGTAAAATACCTTTATATGTAATTAAGGCGAGGTTAAAAACAAAATAAAGCATTTTACAAATTTAAACATGAGAATAAACAATCAATGAAAGATATACGACACAAAATGAAAATGAAAAACAAATATACATGGGTTGCCTCCCAAGAAGCGCTTGTTTTTGTTCGAGTCACGAGCGACTCTACCCTTATTTAACAGATAAAGGGAAGTTTTCCCTACACTTAAGTTCAAGTGCGGGTGATAGTAGCGATACACACCCTTAGGGTGAAATATGCCACGTGAGGTGAAGGGGTGTGTGAATGGCTTCCTTCATCCTAAAACTACCGGACTAAATTGGTTGATGGGTGGGTCGGTTCCTCGTTTATTTAAGAATGGAGTAAAGATTGAGGTTCCCGCTCATCAACACTAGGAAATTCCTAGAACTAAGAATAAGGCGAGACTACAAGTATTCAAACCTATATTCTCTAGTTGCGTTTGGTTCAAATGTTCTACCTCCATTGGGATTCCTAAAGTCTCTCCTACTACTTCCGGGTAAGTCACGTGTGGTGTGTATGCCTTAAATGATGGTGGGACTTGTGGGATACCTTGTGGGTCTAGACTTATCACCTTATCCTCAATCACATCTACATCATCTATATGCTCGTCATGTATTATTTCCTTAGGTCGTGATGAAACCAACTCTAGTAATTGATCCAACTTATGGTTTAATGCTTGGTTGCTTACCATAAACTTTTCATAAATTTGGTCGGTTCTCCTAAGGGCCTCACTAAAAATAGTTTCTAAACACGGAGGTTGTTCACGAAAGTCTATCCTAGGTGAAGGATCAAGCGAGCATAGGTTTCACTAGATGAGGTATTTTGTGGGCTTGATGGAATGGTGAAATCCTCAAAAGGTTTATGGACTTGGTTACTTTCTTCCCACCATCTTGAATAATCCGCTTTGGTAATATCATAATTTCTTATGAAAAACCTAATCGCGGATATAGTGGATCGCGTTCTCCATAATGATGAGCGGAAGAGTCAATGGAAAAGTTTTACGAACAAAGGCACAAAGAGGGGATAGACTACGAGGAAGCTAATAAAAAGAAAAAAAATCTCACTTGATAGGAATCTTGTGAGTAGACCTAAGCGAGATAGAAATCAAGCCTAAACAATAACTATTCCCGTGGCGCCCAAAAACTTGATAACGCTACGCGCGTCGTTCGGGGTCAAAGGAACTTCCTTTTCTTGAGCAAGTTTTATAACACCCTAGGCGTGAACCTAATCGTTGTAGTGTAGTAATTAGGGTAAGCCACGGGTATTGATATGGCTTCTCTGGGGAATAGTGTCGTTAGGGTGAATTATATGTCGATTTAAGTCTAAAGGTGAGGGATGATTATTTTTGTATTTTATATTTTATGGAATGGAAAGATACGAATCTCGGGGTTTGGATTTGGGGGTGGAATTAGTTGCTAGTCAACTATTCCAAAAGATACTAACTAACTAAGGGATCTACCGATGAACGTGAGCGTATCTACTTATGATGTATTACTCCTTGCTAGCTATCCAATTCTACCCTCTGAATTGTCACGTCCTATTGATGGTTGAATTGTCACGTCCTTATTCCTAGTTGCGTTGTGTGTCTAAGGTTGTAGGGTGTCACGGTTCTCCCTAACTCTTTGAATTCACCTTTAAGTGTAGTAAACAAAATCCACTAAATCATTCATAAACTAACTTTAAGGTTATCTTTGGTTTAGTAAGCGAAATCCACCAAGTCATTCATAAACTATCAAAGATTTATCAAGTATTAAACACAACGATAGCCTAGTCGCACTCCTAAGCTAATTACAATTAAGATAAGAAACAACCAATCAAACAAGAGCGGTGGGATGTAAAATTATAAACTAAACCAATTAGATTCATTGAAGTTGTCACACCCTAATGATGAAGATAGACACAAGCATCACTAAGAAATCAATAAGATCTAATTAATTATATACAAGTTTCACACAATCATAAGCAAACACAAGATGAATTAGCCAACATAATTAATGAAGAGCAAGCAACAATTATGATAATTGAAGACATACCATAGGATTGGATTAACAAACAAACCAACACACAATGTTTATAGAGTGTTTGGAACCCTTTAAGTTCTTGGAAAAACACCTACCTAAACCACAGAATCGGACTTAGGGTTTAGGGCTTACAAAAGTGAAGTTATAATGTTATATTTATAGGCGTGATTTTACGTAAAAGCGACGGCGTCACACTTATAGAGTGACGGCGTCGACCATATTTTCAAAAATTGTAGATTTTCTCGTTCGATCGCGTGGGCTTTTGAACCACCTAAATCGAGTTCGTATGCCAAAGTTATGGCCAAAACAATATCAACTACTTCGTGCATCTGCCGAGATAGTCTTGATCGACTTGTGACATCATTAGGTTTCGTCTTGGCCAAGTTAATCATGCGACGGCGTCACCTTATGACCGTGATGCCGTCCCTTCACCTGACGCCGTCTTGGTGCATCTAGGCCGTCCCAGAGTAGCGACGGCCTATTCCTTTAGAACTGGCGTCGTCCGCGAAAACATGCAATTTCTCTTACGGTGTCATAAAATGTCTTCCGACGCGTCGCGGATATCTTGATGGCCCGTCGCTTTATGTTTCAATGACTTTGAGTGTCTCGATTCGACTTTGGCCATTTTCTTCGTATATTCGCCTTTTCGTCCAAATAAGCATCATTCCAAAGATTTTGCCTTCAAGAGACCTAAAAGTGAAAAGGAGCGATATTAAGCAATAACGGATACAAAAGTGATCGAATAAGGGCTTAAATGACCCCTCAAAAAGGTACCTTTTAAAACCTTATCAATAACGTTAATTTTGAGGAATATGTGTATTAAAGTTGGTCTACATTAATAGGTTGTGCCGAGTCGATAGTTACTGTTCTGTGATATTGTTATCTTCTGCTAGTGTTTATTGTGCGTTGATTGCTTGCGTTGATTGCTTGAGGTGAGTTTCATAGCCCCACTTTTATCTATGTTTTAACTACGTTTTGAACTACTTTGGGGTGAGAATCATGCTGCTATTTTTGGACCGTTAAAAGCTATTTGGATTTGCTTATATGCTTGACTGTTTAGATAGATGTGTGGTAGTTGTTGCCTTAGTTTAGGTTAGCCGTGCCTAACTAAGAATAGACTTCTATATCGACCTAGTCCGGGTTGGCAATTATTCTAGATTTTGCCACGCAGTCTTTGGACTAGAGTCATGACTCAGTTGTCCTGGATGCGGACGTGTGTTATGATTGGTGATCCGGAATGGATCGGTGAAAACGGTGTTTATCTATCTTAGGTCTTGCATAGCAAATCAACTTTTATTGGTCCACTATGATTTTGATGAACTTAAACCTATGAACTCACGTGAAGTGACCTTTTAGCATGATTTCTCAGGTATTTGAAAGATGTGGATTGTGGAAGCTTGGCAAGAAGGTGGGGTTCAAGGATCATTTCTGACTCTGATAAACTATGAGGACCTATTTTATTAAACTATGTTTTGGGCCTAATATTTATACTTTCGGATTAAATGTTTGAATGTTTGATTTGGGATTGGATTTAAATAGTTAAATGGTTATCTTTTATTATACTTGTGTGCGATACCAATCTAATAGTAACGCCCTGAAAACTTGATTAAGTCTTCTGTTGTACCGAGATTTGGGGGTGTTACAGATTGGTACCAGAGCTCAAGGTTATAGAGAACTAGGTATTTTATAAACCCTATACTATAACCACTTTTGAGAAAATTGATCCTCGACCAACCTTGCCCGCTTGCCAAAGCTTCTTATTTGATTATGGTATGAACTATGATTTGAATTATGAGATGATATGTTAAGGGATATTGTGAACCGATTATGGAAACGTTATTATTTGGAGATATGACTATTGGTTTTGGAAATGAGATATGATTATTGGTTTTGGGAAAATGAGAGGTGATTATCGAGATATTGCGGAATTTGATTTGAGTAAACGATATATTATGATTTTGGAAATGTTGAACTCGATTGATTTGATATGGGATTATGTGATGGAGCGGAACTTATGTGTTTTATTAAAGGCATGTTTTGAGTAATGTGTACCTCTACTTTTAAAGCTTTCATTATGTGATATGTGTTTTGGTTAAGTTGATAAACTTATTAAAAATAGTTGTTTGAACACTTGTACCTACCCTATGCCGTTGTCACAGACTATGCCTTCACTAGCTTTTGATGTGTCGAGGAGGTCCTTCTTTGTTTCTAGTTCGCTAGCATTGACTCTCATGCTTGATTCTTGCGGGGTGATCCTTATGAGATTGCCCGTCACTCTAGTTCATCATCATCATATCGTCCTAGCTCATCTAGGCGGTCACTTTACATCGGGTTTTAGCGAGCACGTAATTCTAGGCTTGCTTATAGCCGCCCGCATGTCCGTGAGACCACCATCATCACCTATCCGTTTAGCGACCCACTCTCTTACATCATCACCACCAAAGATCACCTTGTCTTGGGAGGCCTAGATCTCTAGTGTACCACCTCGGGATTTACTGCGCATGGACTCGACTCATGGGTTTGTCCCCCATGGATGAGGGTGAGGAGGAGCATGAGGTCGAGGAGGAGGATGAGATTGAGGAGCGATGTTGATGAGGATGATGAGGATATCCCGGAAGGGGTACTCTCCTTTTGCGAGTCTGCACATTCTCCTTTACTCGAGCTGAGTCCCTGGGCGACCTTTTGGTTTTGATTCACCACCACATTCACAGAGATAGGTAGCAGTTAGGATCGAGATACCATCGAGTTGCTTCGAGCCAGGAGGAGTATGGCGAGGCAGGTGCGATGTGGGAGAGGATTACCTCACGGTACTAGGTGAGTAGATTGACGGATCGTTTGGTTGGAGTGTCTAGAGCTAGTATAGAGGATCTTAGAGTCGATATAGATGCCGTAGTCGGGAGGACTAGGGTTTTGCATGATGGTATGTCGGAGCTCGAGGATCGGGTTGGGGACTGCTTGAGGGTTCGCGACAACTCGTGATCTTGATAGAGCGATTTGGCGTAGGATTGGTGAGTTAGAGAGAGGTTGCGAGCTTAAGAGTAATCGTAGCGCTCGGCGTGTTGAGTTAGCATCGTTGTGGAGAGGGTTGATGGCGTTAGGAAGTCGGTGAGTGATATTCGTGAGACGTGGCTAGTAGTATTAGATTCACGGTTTTGTCGATCTTGAAACTAAGTAGTACTTAGTTCGAGATGTAGGATTTTCCTAGCTGTTTATTATTATCATTGTTAGGATCGTTTTTGATTTCTTCGTATCCTTCCATGTATTTCCACCTTTGAAAATTTATGAGTTATGGTTATGGGAACGTGCATCCTTAGTTATGATGCGGTGTCTGATTGTTTCGCTCTAGTATAGTGTTATCCCTATTGGCCTTGATTATGTATTCAGGCGTTATTGACTGACCCTTGGAACCGAACTCTATTTTAGAGCGTAAATTGTGAACTTATGAAACTGTTCTTCTTGCCTATAAAATGGTGGCAACAAGGCGAAACTTGCTTAGAAACAACCGAAGCGACTCCTGCTGCTGTTGTTGCCACAGTCGTCTAGGTCGTCGTCCGACCACCACACCACATGTAGAGAACCCGAATGTGAGCGACCATCTCGAGAATGGTCTGTTCCACAAACCCTCCACTCGTGAACCCAACCCGCATTGACCGGCTAGTGTCACGTGTCACGAACGCTAAGCGAGGCTAATATTTCTAACACTTCTAGTGGAACCCCGGTCTTTGAATCGAACTCGAGGTTGTACCTATAAGGCGTTAGATTCGTGGTGCCATTGATTTTGGAGGAACCGGGGAGTAGTTTACCTAACTAGGTGGTTGGAGAAAGCCGAATCTGCTTTTCTTTGTGAGTAACTGGATGAGGATTGTAAGGTCGAGTATGCAACCTTCACTTTGAAGGGCGAGGCGTTGACTGGTAGAACAATTACCACGAGCAAGTAGGAATTGATGTAGCTTATGGTATGACTTGGACTCAATTTAAGGCTCTCCCGATTAAGACTTCTTGTCCTAGGAATGAAGTTAAGAAGTTAGAGTGAGTTGGAACCACAAAGTTAAAAGTAATCTTGACATGGCGACTTATACTAAATCGTTTCAAGAGTTATCCTTGCTTTGCCACGAAATGGTTCGTCTAGAAGAACTTAAGATTGAAAGGTATCTTGATGGATTACCTTTGGCTACTCGAAATGATGTCATCATTGCCAAACCGGTCAATTTGCAAGAGGCGATTCTCATGGCTCGAGTTGATGGACCATATGTGCTAGATGTAGGAAGCAAGAGTAAGAATGATAGGAGTGATAAGAGGAAGAGGAGCGAGTCGCTAAAGGAAATGGCAACAAACGGAAAGAGACAGCCAGAGTGTTCGCCATAGGAAATGGAGGTAGGAATGATTATGAGGGTAGTAAGCTTTGTGTGTGGTCGTTGTAACCGACACCACCATGGACCATGTCCGAATGCGTGTTGGAAGTGCTCTAAGGTGGGACATATGGCCAAAGGCATGCGTTCGACCATGATGCACTCAAACCGCACGGGGATCGGATTGGAAGGCCAGTCACATGTTTTGGATGTGGAAAGAAGGGACACTTAAGGAATGAGTCTTAGAGCCGTGGATGAGAGGAAATCCGTAATGTAGGAGGATTTGCTAATCGAGGTGTAGGAGGTAATGGCTTAAACCACGTGAGCGTGAGGTTGTGGAAACCAGGGAAACCAGGTGCTAGGAATCAGCCAGAGACATGGGAACAACGCTTGTTTACGCTATTGGGAAGGAAGGCGGTGAGGACCTAACGTGAGTTACAGTCGTTCATTCTTAATAATCGCTATGCTTCCATCTTGTTTGATCTTGATGCGGATATGAGTTTCGTATCCACCAACTTTATGCCATTACTAGGAATCTCCCAAACACCTCTAGGGTTTAGTTACAATGTGGAATTAGCGAATGGGAATAGAAAAAGATAGACACCGTAGTCCGAGGTTGCACCCAAGTTTCCTATACTGCTTGGTTTAGTATGGAGTGCATTGCCGATTACCTTAGGAAGTTTTGGCGTCATTATCGGAATGGATTGGTTATCGAAGAGCGGTTGCATCATCATCGTGATGAGAAGGTTGTCGTTTACCGTATGGCGGAAAAGTTACGAGCATACAAGGAGATCGGAGCGGTGTGGAAGTCCTTTCCGGTTGAGCATCATCTCCCTATATTAAGGCCCGAAGTACATCGGCGAGGAGGTTGTCTTTTCTTGGCTCGAAATTCGAAAGGAAAAGTGAGGAGAAGAGTGAAAGAAACCTCAACGATGTACCCGTCGTTAGAGAATTTCGGATGTGTTTCCGACGATCGCGAGTTCCACCTTCGACAAGTGGAATTCCAAATAGAGTTCATACCGGTGCGACACCGTAGCCCGTGCACCTTATCGACTTACTCTAAGAGAATTGGAGGAACTGTCTAAACAGTTGGCGGTGTCGAGAGAAGGATTCATTCGACCAAGTTAGTCACCGTGGGGAGCACCAGGTGTTGTTTGTGAAGAAGAAGGATGGATCGTTTGGGATGTGTATCGATTATAGGGAGTTGAATAAGTTAACGAAGAAGAACCGATATCCGTTACCTAGAATAGATGACCTATTCGACCAACTTCAAGGAGCTAGTGTCTTTTCTAAGATCGATTTACGATCCGGTTACCACCAACAGAGTTCGAGAAGAGATATCCCTAAGACTGCGTTTAGGACTCGTTATGGACACTATGAATTCCAAGTGATGTCGTTTGGTTTGACTAACGCACCAGCGGTTTTCATGGATCTCATGAACTGAGTATGCAAGCCATATCTGGATAAGTTTGTGATAGTATTCATAGATGACATCTTGATATACTCGAAGAGTAATGAGGAGCACGAAGAGCATTTGAGGCTCATCTTAGGATTGTTGAGAGAGGAGAAGTTGTATGCCAAATTCTCTAAGTGTGAATTTTGGATTCCGTCCGTGCAATTCTTAGGGCATGTGATAGATATTAGAGGTGTTCATGTTGACCCAGCTAAGATTAAGGCCATTAAGGAATGGGCGGCTCCTAAGAACCCATCAATCCGACAGTTTCTTGGTTTAGCAGGCTATTATAGGAGATTCATTGAGGATTTTCTAAGATAGCTAAGTCGTGACCAAATTAACACGAAGGATGTTAAGTATGAATGGGAGAAAAGGAAGAAGAAGCATTCCAACTACGAAGGAGAAGTTGTGTGTCCCATCCTAGCTTTGCACGAAGGGCGTGAAGATTTTGTGGTGTCTTCGCGACGTTTCGCATAAAGGCTTAGGTGCATTTTGATGCAACGTGAAGGTGATTGCTTATGCATCCCGACAACTTAAGAAGCATGAGAAAACTACACCACCCATGACCTTGAGTTAGGTCTTTGTAGTGTTTGCTCTTGGGATCCGGAGACATTACCATATGGAACCAAGTGTGTAGTATTTACCGATCATAAGAGCTTGAAGCATATCTTAGATCAGAAGGAACTGAACATGAGGCAACGTCGTTGGTTGGAATTGCTTAGTGATTATGACTGTGAGATTCGTTATCATCCTGGTAAGGCTAATGTTGTGGCTGATGCACTTAGTCGTAAGGAGGACATTCCACCCCTACTTGTTAGATCCTTAGGAATGACCATTGTTTCGCCCATACCATCTCACCAAGCAGAGGCATTAACGGAAGAGAACCGTCCTTATGAGAATCTTCATGGAATGGTAGAAAGTGAAAACGGCTTCTTGAAGCATTCTGATGGAACATTATGCTTCAGAGACAGAAGTTGGATATCATTTCATGGTGGAATCCGTGAGTTGATTATGCACGAGTCGAATAAATCAAAATACTCTATTCATCCGGGCCGATAAGATGTATCGGGATCTTAAGAAACTTTATTGGTGGCCTAATATGAAAGCCATATAGCTCGAGATGTTAGTAAATTGCTGACTTGTTCTAAAGTTAGTCAACATCGAAACCATCGGGACTTTTAGTTCAACCGAACTCCCGAAATGGAAATGGGAGCGAATAACCATGGACTTTATCACTAAATTACAGGAGCAACGATTAGTGGCAATGGCGCTATCTGGTAATAGTTGATCGTTTAACTAAGTCTGCTCACTTCAGCTATTAGTGAAGCCGATAGTCTTGATAAGCTCGCTCGATTGTATCTTAAGGAGGTAGTATCGGCGTCATGGAGTACTGATATCTATCATTTCGATAGGGATAGTCGTTTTAGATCCCACTTTTGGAAGTCGATTCTGAGACTGACATTAGGAACAATTTGGATATGAGTCTTGCTTACCATCCATGCACCGATGGTCAAAGCGAGAGAACCATTCGGACTTTAGAGGACATGCTTAGAGATTGCGTTATTGATTTCGGCAAAGGTCGAGAGACACCTCTGTAACACCCCAAAATGACTCACCGGAAGCATACAAGTATTGGGATGCTACTAAATTGGTATCACAACATATGCATAGAACAATTGGTTTTCATAAATAAACTTTATTCATTCTTAAAACAATGTTTACATTATTAATTAGTGCGGAAAATGGCCCATTATAAAAGGTGGTCCCGATACATAAATCGTAGTCGTCTATGACCATTCCATGCCTTTGCCTTGCGCTCCAAGATAAGCTATCACCTCAAAACACGAAGATACATGCTAAAGGGGTCGACTTCTTTGGTGAGTTCATAGGTTTATTTAAAAGGGATTTCGATTACCTGTTTCAAATTTGGTTCTTGATGATCATTACGTCTTGCATAATGTCATAAACTTTATGATTTCAATTCATAAAAGGATTTCATAAAAGAGATTTTATTAGTGGACAATAAGTAGGGTATATGTACATTACAACGAATATAATGTCATATATTGAATCTATTACGCTAGCACTAAGTTCATGCAACCGAAGCTATGACAGTTTATGTATGCACAAAGAAATCATACAAATAAGGAGCCCATGGCGAGTGTTTATCCCAATACACTCGGTCCCGACATGCTATATGTTTCACATTGACCCAAGTGGGGTCAACCAAACAGAGGAGTCATGATAACGCTACACGCGTCGTTCGGGGTCAAAGGAACTTCCTTTTCGTCGAGCAAGTTTTTCAACACCCTAGGCAGTGAACCTAATCGTTGTAGTGTAGTGTTAGGGTAAGCCACGGGTATTGATATCGTTCTCTAGGGGAATAGAAATGCTAGTGATAAGTTACTATACTAAGGTTGTGGTTGAGGAAGATTATTTTTTATCTTTTTATATTTTTTAAGGAAAGGAAATGTACGAATCTCGGGGTTTGAATTTGGGGGGTTGGTATTTCTACCGATTACTCTACTTATCTAATTATCTAATCTAAGGTGTATGTAGTCTATGTCTAATTAATGTGTGCTCGTATGATAGTTTAAAGATGTGTTTACTTAGGTTTTACTACTCCTTAATTATCTCCTATTGGTGGTTGAATTGTCACGTCCTTATTCCTAGTTGCGTTGTGTGTCTAAGGTTGTAGGGTATGCGTTTCTCCCTAACTCTTTGAACTTACCAAATGGTCTCGTCTACAAAACCCGCTAGGGATAATAAACTCTTACTCTAAGGCACTCTTTGGATGGTTTAGCTTACAACTACTCAAGGAGTCATATTCTAAGGTTCACAAAGATTTAATCAAGCATTAAGTACACAACGAATGACCTATCGCATTACTAGATCATTAATCAACTAAGATAAGAGACAACCAATCAATATTCAATAATTAAGTTTCATATTCCTAAGCAAACACACAAGTAAATTAGCCGGACATGGAGAACATGCAAGCATACACACAAATAATCAAAGACATAATTGTATTAATGAAGTAAAACACTTATCTTGGTGTAAGATAGGGTTTGGAACCCTAAAATCTTATGACAAGACAGACCTTGGTTCGGTTTAGGTTTTACTCAAAAGACTACACACTCAATCTTGAAAAATTCGGATTCTATATAATATTACATATGCGACGCAAGGCACCTTATGTTTTGTGGCGCCGTCGTGTTGCCGCTCGTTAAGGTTTTGTCTTGGCCACGTTAGACTTGCGACGGCGTCACCTTATGCTTGTGACGCCGTCCTCTTGACTTAATGACGCCGTCTGGATTACATCTAGGCCGTGCGAGTTGCGACGACCTACTCTTTTATAACCCAGCGTCGTCACTTGAAAATGGGAGTTTGGCTTCGTCCCGTCACAAAGATCCTCCGGCGGGCGTCACAATTAACACTGACGTCGTCACCTTATGTTTTCGGTGACTTTGAGTGTCTCGATTCGACTTTGGCCATTTTCTTCATATAATTGCGCCTTTTCGTCCAAATAAGTGCCATTCCAGATTTTGCCTTCAAGAGACCTAAAAGTGAAAAGGAACGATATTAAGCAATAACGGATACAAAGTGATCAAATAAGGGCTTAAACGACCCTCGAGAAAAGTACCTTTTAAAACCTTATCAAATATCCCTACACTTGGTATTTGCTTGTCCTCAAGCAAATGTGCTTTAGCCAATTAATTTATAAGTTAGGGTCATGAAGCATTCGTTCAAACGGTCCACAACACATATAAGCCCATAAAAGTCATAACAAGCACGGAAATCACATACTAGCACCTCACATGGGGTGTTTGGATACTCACATCTCTCTCAGTGTATATGAAATATAACAAATTGTAAATGGAAGATAAACACTCATTAACCGGTCCTAGTACATAGATTACCATAGGCTTGAGAATAGATCAAACCTCCATCGCTTTGGTGTAAGCACCTAAGAAAGACTATCAAAGAGGTCTTTAAAGGGTTGTAATGTTAGGCTTACGGTAGGGAAAGAAAGGGTTTGGTGGGATAGGCTATATAGTGGTGGTAGGTCAAAAATCTCTTATGTTACAAGCATACGAAGAATGGCGTTGCTAAGCCAAGACTCGACACTCTAAACTCTAGCTAAGCAAATAAACAAACATAAATTTAAAGGATAGATGCGGGATGGTAGCAGTATGCTTTTTTTTTTTTTTTTTTTTTTTTTTCATCACTCTTTACTCTACCATCCTCTGAAGAACATCAAAATAATAGGGTTTATAGGCACATCCCTACACTTGAGTTTTATTACTCTAACATTAATTTGACCCGAATTGAAAGATCAAAACACTTGGGGTACATTATTACGAACAAAGGGAATTTGAATTTAACGCCCCTTCCGTCATTTCATAAACTTTAACTTTTCTCATGAATCCCAATCGTCCCAAAACGTATACAAAGGATATGACTCGACTTAGCAACTCATGCAAGCAACTAGATAATTGAACTAAGGGTTTAGGGTGATAACAATAATGCACTAAAAGTGAGTGCATACGAGGGTAGGCTAAAGGCGATTTGGGTGTATATTTGGGGTGGGGTGTAAACAATGCTCTTCATTGATATTCCAAAACCGAAACATCACGAGAACCGCGAAAAGGATAGGCTCGAGGGGTTAACTAGGGGTATCGTGTACTAAAGATGAGTACAACGCAAAGGGTGTGGGGAATTACTCAACCGATGTGGAAGAAGTAATTATGTTACGGTATCAAACAAGGGTTATCCTAATGCCTCTTATCATTTCGTTATTCCTAACCACACAAGTGTAGTCTTACTTGCGATCTCGGAATGCATCACAAAACAAGTTCTAGAATCTAATATACTACCGGTTCACACTCTAAGCATTGAAGATGAATGCTTTTAATTCCTACTAATCTAAAGGCGATCCTCACATTTTGGGTGGAATTTAGGTGGTAAAGGGTTTTGTGCTAGTCATGCAACTTCCTATCCGTGAGACGCTTTTGTTAAGACTAATGGCCCACTCTTATATGTCATAAAAATTTTTAAATTTGGTGCCAAAATTACCCTAACCGACATTTTCTCATGGTTTATTACACAAATACAATTAGACAAAGCAAATAATCAAGGATAAGTATAGTTTCAAAGTTCCCGTTTTATTTTTCCTCCCTACACTTAAACTGAACATTGTCCCCAATGTTCCCCGAAAGTATCAAAGTTATGATAATTGGAAGGTAATTAAAACGAAAGAAACTAGTACTCCACGATTAGCTCGGTAGGATCCGTGTGAAGTAGTGGTTAAATCCTTTCCAAGAAGAATTTATGCGAGAAAACTCCTTCCAATCTTTTGTAACTTCTTCTTTATAAATTAAACCTGCACACTTGAAGAAAACAAACGAAACCTTCGCGAAAATCGGCGGTAATAATATATATAAGACTCGATTTAAACTAGGATATAATGCGTTCTGGAAAATTAAGACCTGGAAAATTAAGACCTGGAAAATTCCAATTTTTTAAAGTAGCTTAGAAAGCGAGAAAAAATAATCATTGTTTTACTCCTTCTCGACGTCGTCGGTTATGATCTGACGCGTCAGTTATCCCGACAAAACCGGTGCGCGATTTTACGGAAAAATTCGGAAAATTTACATCTTTAGAATCGGAAAATTTACGCAAAACATCCATTATGACTCGATACAAGCATTTGACTCGAACAAACACACAAATATATCTTTTAATGAATTGTTATTCTCATGTTTACGTTTCTTGAAAACGTGTGTAATCCTCCTACGCTTATCCCTTATGTAAAATACCTTTATATGCAATTAAGGCGAGGTTAAAACAAAATAAAGCATTTTACAAAATTAAACATGAGAATAAACAATCAATAAAAGATATATGACACTAACAAGCAAACAATTAAGCATGGGTTGCCTTCCACTTAAGCGCTTTTCTTTATTTAAGAGTCTTGTAGCTAGACTCGTAGTCGTGTACTCCTACGCATCGATATAAGTAAGCCTATCCTCAACAATGTCATAAGGATCAAACTTATCATTCAAGTTCCTAATAGTAATGTTCGGTTAGATATGCCTTTTCAAACTTCTCTCCATCGGGATCATAGATTGTTATCCTAATGTGCCACTCTCCATTACCGTCACTAGGCGGTCTATCCCAATCCCATTTGTGTTTAGATTTCAACTTTCCACTTATTCATGACAAGGTTGACATGCAACCTTCCTAAGAACTTCGGTCATCTTCCTAAATACTAAGGCGTCCTCGAGCGGGTTCACTTCCATGTCCCTAGCCATTTCTCTTTCTTGGAAAGTTGCTTTACTAGTGAAGGCTTCATCTAGGTAAAAAGGTCTTTGGGGCCTATGAGGTTCTTATTTATCCAAGGTCCATATCTAGAAGGCTCTATCCAACCTAATCTCATGTGGGATTTCCTCTTCTTTGTAGTACGATGCTTTTTGACATCGTAAATTGAGCTAGCACTCCCTCTCTACCACTATCTTGGACATCTTACAATCGATGATGGCACTAGCGGTAGCTAAGAATCCTCTTCCTACTAGTAATGGGCATGTCGGGTCCTTATTCATGTCTAGCACATGAAAGTCGGCCAAAAGAGTCAACTCTCCCACGTACTACCATGTCTTTTATTATTCCTACGGACATGCAACACTACCGTCTCGCTAGACCTAAGATGGTTTCCGTTGGTTCTATTTTACCTAAGTTAAGGCTTCATGGAGGGACAACGGAACAAGATTGATGCATGACCCTAAGTTGGCTAGAGCTCTAGAGGTTTGGAAGTTCCAAGCCTACACTAAGAGTGAATAGCCCGGATCGTCCTAACTTAGGTAAATTATTTCGCACTGGCGGACCCATGTTTTCCAAGCTTAAGTTCTAACTCATATTTTTCTTTTAAAGCATTATAATAAGGTGCATGAGCTAAGACCTCAAGAATCGGTTTTTCTTGATGGAGTTCCTTGTACTCCTCCTCTAAACTAGGTTTGGATTCTTGGTTGACGGGTTTCTCAAGAGTAGGTTCCACCAACGGTGCAGGGCCTTGGTACCTTTTGGATGGCTTGGAACCCTTTTTTATAGCGTTTACCGAGTGAACTGTTGGGTGTGAGGGGCATGGATGTGTGTTCTTCCATGGTGAACAAGAACATGAAGTCGACGAAATCGAATTCACTTTTGGGTTCTTTATAGTATCACTTGGGAGTGCTCCAACTTCCCGTTCATTGAAGGCTTTTAAGAGGGCATCAAGCTTGTTTGTCATCTCGCTTTGTCTTTGCTTAAAATCGGTTTCAAGCTTAGTCAATCGAGTCTCTTGAGATGACAAGAATCTAGATGCAATTGCCTCAAGATTAGTGGGGTTCCCGGTGTTTAGAGAGTTGAACCTATTAGGTGGACTAGATGAGCTTTGGGGTGTGCTTGAGTTTTGGTTCCACTTAAGGTTAGGGTGATTTTTCCATGAGGGGTTGTAATAGTTTCCTAAGTTGTTTTGTTCGGGCTTGAAAGTGTACCACTTCTCTCCCGCTCCATCGGTACGCATGGAGGCGTAGTCCGCAAAAGCTTGTTCGGGAAGTCTTGTGCAATCACGAGTGTCATGGGGACCACTACATAACTCACAAGGTAGAGTGATTTTATTCACTTGACGTGAGGACTTAGGATTTTCGTAGGAACTCATTAAGAAATTAATTTGATCTTCAAGTTCGATCATCCACTGTCGGAAGGTTGTGAGTTAAGGGGAGGCAAGGAGATTGCCTTAACGGTTTGGGCATCTCACGAGGTCATCCCAACTTTCGCTTGTCATAGAGGCAAGGTCCTCTATTATACCCCATGATTCTTCCGCGGTGAGATCACTAAGTTTTCCACCGGCCGCTTAGTCAATGGATCGCTTGGTGGGGAAGTTGACATGATCATAGAAAAGTTGGACTTGGAGCCAAAGATCAATGCCGTGATGAGGGACTTTATGAAGCAAGTCCTTGAATCGAGTCCATGCTTCGTAGAGAGATTCACCTTGACGTTGTTGGAACATCAAGATGTCATTCCTAAGCTTAGTGGTTCTCCCCGGTGGGAAAAATTGAGCAAGGAAGCGAGAGGCAAGATCATCCCAACTTGAGATGGATCCGGCGGGAAGTCGCTCAAGCCAATTACTAGCTTGGTCCTGTAGAGAGAATTGGAAGAGACGCAGCGCGTGGTCTCCCGAGTAGTAGCATCAAGGTCGATGGAATCGAAAATTTTGAGGAAATCCTCGATGTCGATTTGGATCTTCTGAACGAAGTCCGTGGAATGCACATCCGCTTTGCACCAATCGGATGGTGTCGGATCGCAGGCCGTAGTTTGGGCTTGCAGAAGCTCAATGGTGTTCCTATAGCCTAAGTGTCTTGGTCTCGTATTCACCAAGAGTCACGGGCTCTTGCGGTCAATTGGTGGTGGGTTGATGAATGGTAGGTGGTTATCACCTTCCATGATGAAAAGTGATGGGATTACGAACAAAGGTCACGAAGAAGGGGATAGACTAAGAGAAAGCTAAGAATGAGAAAAAGTTTACTTGATAGGGATCAAGCAAAGAAACCTAAACTAGGTGGACTACTAACTAGCTATTCTATTCCCGCAATGCCTAAAAACTTGATAACGCCACACGCAGCGTCGTTCGGTCAAAGGAACTTCTTTTCATCGAGCAAGTTTTTCAACACCCTAGGCAAAGGAACCTAATCGTTGTAGTGTAGTATTAGGGTAAGCCACGGGTATTGATATCGCTCTCTAGGGAATAGGAATGCTAGTGAGAAGTTACTACGCTAAGATTGTGGTCGAGGAAGATTATTTTTATCTTTTTATATTTTTAAGGAAAGGAAAGGTACGAATCTCGGGGTTTGAATTTGGGGGTTGGTATTTCACCGATCACTCTACTTATCTAATTATCTAATCTAATGTGTATGTAGTCTATGTCTAATTAATGTGTGCTCGTATGATAGTTTAAAGATGTGTTTACTTAGGTTTTACTACTCCTTAATTATCTCCTATTGGTGGTTGAATTGTCACGCCCTTATTCCTAGTTGCGTTGTGTGTCTAAGGTTATAGGGTATGCTTTCTCCCTAACTCTTTGAACTTACCAAAGGGTCTCGCCTACAAAACCCACTAGGGATAATAAACTCTTACTCTAAGGCACTCTTTGATGGTTTAGCTTACAACTACTCAAGGAGTCATATTCTAAGGTTCACAAAGATTTAATCAAGCATTAAGTACACAACGAATGACCTATCGCATTACTAGATCATTAATCAACTAAGATAAGAGACAACCAATCAATATTCAATAATTAAGTTTCATATTCCCTAAGCAAACACACAAGTAAATTAGCTTGACATGGAGAACATGCAAGCATACACACAAATAATCAAAGACATAATTGTATTAATGAAGTAAAACACTTATCTTGGTGTAAGATAGGGTTTGGAACCCTAAAATCTTGTACAAGACAGCCTTGGTTCGGTTTAGGTTTTACTCCAAAAGACTACACACTCAATCTTTAAAATTCGGATTCTATATATAATATTACATATGTGACGGTGTCACCTTATGTTTTGTGGCGCCGTGTTGCCGTCATTAAGGTTTTGTCTTGGCCACGTTAGACTTGCGACGGCCACCTTATGCTTGTGACGCCGTCTTCACCAGGACGCCGTGCTCGATTACATCTAGGCAGCCCCGAGTTGCGACGGCCTACTTTTTATAACTTGACGCCGCCACTTGAAAATGGGAGTTTTGGCTTTTGTCCCGTGCACATTAACACCGACGTCACCTTATGTTTTCGCAGCTTTGAGTGTCTCGATTCGACTTTGGCCATTTTCTTCAGTATAATCGCGCTTTTCGTCCAAATAAGTGCCATTCCAAAGATTTTGCCTTCAAGAGACCTAAAAGTGAAAAGGAACGATATTAAGCAATAACGGATACAAAAGTGATCAAATAAGGGCTTAAACGACCCTCAAAAGGTACCTTTTAAAACCTTATCAAGTCACCGCCAATAGATCTATTTATAACATTCGTGCTTCCCAACAGAATTGACGGTTCATGAAAAGGGCAATTGGGATCTAAAGTCTTAGGCTAAGTCGCGTAATATTCTAGGTCAAAGGTTTTGGTGTGGTCCTTAAAGCATCTAGGTATGATGTATCTTAAAACATATCAATCAAAGGGCATAGTATGCATAGAATGCAGAACTTTAGTAATTAAATCATTTAAGTAAAGATGAGCATGTATCTTACCCTAAAACAGTTATAAAACAAGTAAAAGTAGGGGCTATGAAACTCACCTTGGCAATGTGCAATATGAAGTCTAAAGGGAATTAATCAAGGAGTGATAGTGCACGGATTCCGACACGCAACCTAATTAATACGGCAATTTAGTCTTTATGTTTAAGACTCGATAAAGTTTAACTAACTTTATAAATTTTTAAATGTTTGTGTTGTTGTTGTTGTTGTTGCTTAAGTGGCATCGTTTATCATAAAACAATTTTCAAGATTTAGGTGGATTTCGGCTTATGAAGAGTGACATGGAAGGAATCTCGCAGAAGGAATTACGACTTTGGTTTAATGATGACCAATGATAATACTTGGAAGGGTACACGCAGTAAAGGATATCAAGAATGAACAGGACTTCGGTTTGATGATAACCAAATGACGATGTACTGAAAAATGATCATTTGTAGTATTAGACGCTAACGGTTTATGTGAATATCATTGACAAAGTACATATATAATTAGATGTACATATGGGTATAAATATTGTTACATCTCCATTATTAGTTAAAGTATAGATATTTCAAAGTTACATTTGTTTTAGAAAATCAATGTGTGAAAAGTTATGAAATAAATACTATATTAGTGATTACCAAAAATATAATAAGTCAAAATATATATTTTTGTCGAAAATTATGCATATCCCAGTGATACAAGTTTTTATTTATACGTCTTGACTAACGTCAAAGTTTGGTAATAAATTTTATTAGGTTTAAATACTTGAAATAGAATTATAAGTAAGTGTCTAAATATTTATATATGACGTTTAAATTTTGTTATAAGCGATGACGAAAATACTGCTTATGTTTTAATAAAAGAACTCATTTTACTTAAAGATTATGTTTTCAAATTTTATTTTAGCGTTCATGCTTCCATCAACGGTTTGAGACTTTAGTTTTAATGGTAAAAGTATAAGTTTCGAGTCGTTGAATGATCATATATGTTTATATAGTACTAGTCGTGTCGCTTAGAATGGATCACGAAAGAAATGGCGCCACTAAGGAATGGATCACGAAAGGAATGACAATTTACAAGGACTACCAATATTTTGCTTTTGTTTAGATATTTAAATGCTTGTTATCCCTTTTACAAAAATATATATACTTGTTTTGTTCCAGCATATTTCAAACGTCCCCCCCCCCCATTTGAAAGTGATGGGCTGTGGTCCAATGTGGAAACGGTTTGGCTTGGGTGTGAGGTGGGTTGTCCTAGTGTCTTTTAACAAAAAGTTTTCATTTTACATCTAGTGAATTAACCCAAACAAGAACAAATGTAACAAAACTCAACATAATGAAAGTTTTGTGACTAAGGAGGATTATTGCTCTTAGCTTTCTTGGTAGTAGGACTCCAAGGTCACACCTTTTCTGGGAGCAGCTATTGACGCGAGCAGAAGGATGAGCAAAATGCTATATAACAAGACTATACCATTGAAATATGTAACTCTTATGAGCTCTTTACGAGGGGTCTAGTGTCGGGTCGGGTAGAAACACAATCGGGTGTTCTCCCTTGGTCCAAAGCTAACAAGCAAACACACCCCTTTTGCGGTATTACTATTGTGAGCCAAGAGCACAAGCTACCACTTTTGTGGTGTCTACGCGAGCACTTACCCTACGCACAACAATACCCATCGTTACTCCCCTTGTGGGGATCGTGGTGACTGTAATCAAACACCCCTACCGAGTGTAAACGCACACTAAATCTCATAAATTCACAACAAAAGTGACATGACGAGTAACATTCAAAACAAGGAGTAAAAATCATTTATAGATTTGGGTCAACCCGAATAGGCTAAGGAAGATTTTAAGCTTAAGAAAATGAGAATTACTCATGTCGAAAACAAGTAGCTCGTTAAGTTTTAAAACAAACCTAGAATAAACATCTTAGTTCAAAAGCCGATTATTAAGTAAATTTTCATGAGTTCATAATTGTAGGTTTTTCTTGTGTTCTTTTGTGTGACAGCCGACAACAACAACAACATAGAAATTAATATTTTACCAATTCACAAATCCCTTGACATAACCCATATCTCGACATACATGAAACTGAAGATACACATAATTAAATTAACCAATTAATTCCTAATACAAAAACAACAAGAGTATTATTCTTACAAAAATCTGGCAGTGGGTCGAAGGACATGAACACCGAAACAAAGAAACCAAATTGGAGGAGACTCGAGGTGAATTGGGACAATTAACTCCTGGAGTAGCTTCCTTATGCCCTCAACTACAAAACCTCTCTATCAATTTTGAGAAGCCCCATGATTGGAGGAACCCTAATTTTAGGTGATTGTGTGTGAAAAATGTGAGAAACCTGTAACAAAATCGGCCCTATTTAGAGAGGAGGAAAAAGGAAAGGAGTCTTGACTCTTCCATGGTCTAGCTTGTAGGAGTCTTCTTTTTCTTGGCTGCTGTCACTCACTCCTAGCCACGCCTCAAGGTGACAGTGATGGCTATGTGGTTAGCCTAAGTATTTATAGAAGAGTGATAAGAAGGGTTATGGGAGTTGACTTTAAAGAAAGAAGGAAAGCTCCTATTTTTGTGTTTGTCTCCTGGTTTGTATCGACAAAAGAGAGAGAAGCAGGAGCAGGTGAAAGAAAAACGTGGGAGAGAGAGTGGGGATATATTGGGTCTGTTTTGTTTTATTATACAAGGAAGTATAATCGGTACCCCGTGTTTTGTCGAATCCTCGAATAAACATACCTTCTCGATACCAGAAAAATATAGGAATTATATTTTCGGAAACGATTTCTTAAACGTAATATTATGACATTCTTATTATGTTGAAATTTGATTATAAATGTTTGCCGTTATTAATTTGGTGTCGGTATGCGAGCGGTGCCGTGGCTTCCTAAATTCACGAGATAACTTCTCGTTTTCTTCCGTAAATTATCAGTGAATGGGAAAAGGTGTATATTTCGCTTATCTAATTCTTTGTTTTTAGTTTTGAATGCTACTGCGCTGCAGTATGCGGAATAACTATTAGATTAAGCTTATGTATGCTTAAATTTTACTAGGATAATAATAAATTTCACATTTATTATACCGATACTTAGTGGACTAGCGGTGTCTTATTTCTAAGGAAACGAGATGACCTCTCGGTTTTAAATTTTTGATATTGACATTCTGTCATAAAATAATTGATTTAAATTTTCTGACGTGGTAAATATTATTATAATAATCCCGAAATTTTACGGGTTGTTATAGTTCACCCATTTACAGTGAGATCCGTCCGGATCTCGGTTCGCTACCCGATAGGGTGTCGGGAACGAGTGAGGGTATTTGGAACAAGTTTTAAGTTTTCCCCAGGTTGTCCTAGGGTTTCCTCTTTGGGTATGGGTACCTAGGTGTTATGCCAGCAGCACATCCTCTATCTGAGGTGCCATGATTTTTCTGGGATAGGTTCATTGGGTGAAGGTTCCAAGTTTTGATGTTACAAGGTTTCACTATTTTGTTAGTGTAGGCACCTCTAACTTCTCAAGGTCTCATCAAAGCGTACCCATTTCTGGCGTTTAATGATTCTAAAGTATAGTGGTTAATTCTTAAGGTTTGCTACGGGTTTGTGTGTTTTCTTCTTTAAAGGATGGGGAAACGTTTGTTTTTGAATTTCCTTTCGAATAATTGTTTACACAAGTTTGGCTAAGACCAGATTATAAAATCAATAATGTGTAAAAATGACACATCTTCACAAGATTGTAAAACTGGTTCTTAATTTGGTATGAATAAGGGAAATTTTGCGGAACTTTTAGGGTTTCGTCATTTTGTCTCATTTTAACGAGGGATTTGGAAAGTATCATTGTTGAATTTTTAAATGGGGAGTTCTTCAATTTGGAAACTATATTGTAGTAAGCAGAATATAACATTTACTCATAACTACGAGTAGGGTTTAGTTGTCTAAGTTGGGTAAGGATGGAGGTTTAATAGTTGATGAACCTCATGGTTATCTATGGTTTTAGGCAGAGGTGTAGGATACATCCTAAGGTCGGGCTTAGCTATCAAGGAGGACATTGATCATTTATGTTTATGGGGTATTATCTTAAAACACATTTCAAAGAAATAAGTAACCAATAGAGTGGTTCTGGAATACATTTTAAAGTATTAAGAAAGACTTTATTTTTGGTAAGGTATGGGTAGAATTATAGTTTATTTTATGGTGAAATGGTAAGGTGGTAATTTGGTTTGTAGAATGATTTATGAAGTGATTCATGAAGTATTTTGATTATAATGGTTTGAGGGATAATCGGAAATAGTTTTTATGGCAACTCTTTTGTTTGTAGGAAAGTAACAAGGTAGGCACGGTTATTCTTAAAAGGTGGGTGGATTTTTATTTTTTTATTTTATTTTATTTTTTTTTAATCAAATTTTCAATGGTGAAATTTTCAAGTTTTGCAGGATCATGGGTCATTTACTGTGTCCTTCTAGATTTTGCCAAAGGTTTATTGTTCTTTTGTTGCCTATTCCCATTAGAGAATTTTTCTCATAGGTGCTATGGGAAGGTTGCTCCTAAAATGGTTTGATTTGTCCACGGAATGTAAGGTTGGGGTAGGAGTGACTATAACATAACCCGATTGTGATATGAAATTATAAAGTTTATGATTAATAAGTAGTATGACGCCGATGAGTGGCTTATGACTAAGGAATATTGTGATGCCAAGTGGTTTATGACTAAGGAATGCCGAAGTAGTGACTTGTGGTCGTGGAATGCCGGTGAGTGGCTTGTGGTTACGGATAGTGACGCCAATGTGTAGCTTTTGTGTAACGCCAATGTGGGCTTATTAAAATGTTACATGTTTATTAAAGTATTATTATTTTCTCCGACATAAAGCTATTATAACTATCCTGGCACTTGCAAATTCACCTCCCAGTCGGACATAGGTGATCGTTATGTCCTGATCGTCCCCGGTTGAATATAGGTGATCACCATATTCACCCGAGGTTCAATGAATTTTGAAATACTTAGCTTAGTTACGCTTAGTAATATGTCACAATACTTTTAAAGGTTGTCTCAAGGATTTGAACAATTATTCTCTTTGTGTGAGGAAAAGGTGAAGTGCCGTGATACGTAAGTATACGTATAGGGAAAATAATTATAATCTATAATGAAATTAGGTGAGCAAGGATAAAACATGTATCTTATCAAGTATGATCTCAACAGATCATAAGTGAGGCATCACCGGCGAGCGGATATGTGTCGGTCATAAGGTTTAGTTTTGTAAAAGTGGTTATAGTCTAGTTTTTAAAAATACCCAGCCTCTCTATAACTGACTCGATACCAATCAGTAACACCCCAAAATGGCTCACCGGAAGCATACAAGTATTGGGGTGCTACTAAATTGGTATCACAACATATGCATAGAACAATTGGTTTTTCATAAATAAACTTTTATTCATTCTTAAAACAATGTTTACATTATTAATTAGTGCGGAAAATGGCCCATTATAAAAAGGTGGTCCCAATACATAAATCGTAAATGCTATGACCATGCCATGCCTTTGCCTTGCGCCTCAAAGATAAGCTATCACCTCAAAACCGAAGATACATGCTAAAGGGGTCACGACTTGGTGAGTTCATAGGTTTATTTAAAAGGATTTCAAGACATCGTTTAAAATTTGGTTCTTGATGATCATTACGCCTTGCATAATGTCATAAAGTTTATGATTTCAATTCATAAAAGGATTTCATAAAAGAGATTTCATTAGTGGACAATAAGTAGGGTATATGTACATTACAACGAATATAATGTCATATATTGAATCTATTACGCTAGAACTAAGTTCATGCAACCGGTTACGACGCTTTATGTATGCACAAAGAAATCATACAAATAAGTAGCCCATGGCGAGTGTTTATCCCAATATACTCGGTCCCGACATGCTATATGTTTCACCTTGACCCAAGCGGGTCAACCAACAGGAGTCACCCCAATAGATCTATTTATAACATTCGCTTCCCAGCAGAATTGACGTTCATGAAAAGGCAATTTGGGATCTAAAGTCTTAGGCTAAGTCGTAATATTCTAGGTCAAAGGTTTTGGTGTGGTCCTTAAAGCATCTAGGTATGATGTATCTTAGAACATATCAATCAAAGGGCATAGTATGCATAGAATGCGTAACTTTAGAATTAAATCATTTAAGTAAAGATGAGCATGTATCTTCCCCAAAACAGTTATAAAACAAGTAAAAGTAGGGCTATGAAACTCACCTTGGCAATGTGCAATATGAAGTCTAAATGGAATTAATCAAGGGTGATAGTGCACTATTCCGACACGCAACCTAATTAATACGGCAATTTAGTCTTTATGTTTAAGACTGATAAAATTTAACTAACTTTATAAATTTTAAATGTTTGTGTTGTTGTTGTTGTTTTGCTTAAGTGGCATCGCTTATCTTAAAACAATTTTCAAGATTTAGGTGGATTTCGCCATGAAGAGTGACATGGAAAGAATCTCGCGAAGGAATTACGACTTTGGTTTAATGATGACCAATGATAATATTTGGAAGGTACACGAGAAGGATATCAAGAATGAACAGGACTTCGGTTTGATGATAATCGAATGACGATGTACTAAAAATGATCATTTGTAGTATTAGACGCTAACGGTTTATGTGAATATCATTGACAAAGTACATATATAATTAGATGTACATATGGGTATAAATATTGTTACATCTCCATTATTAGTTAAAGTATAGATATTTCAAAGTTACATTTGTTTTAGAAAATCAATGTGTGAAAGATATGAAATAAATATTCTCTTATTAGTGATTACCAAAATATAATAAGTTTAAATATATATTTTTGTCAAAATCATGTGATATCCCGTGATACAAGTTTTATTTATGCGTGATGACTAACGCCAAAGTTTGGTAATAAATTTTATTAGGTTTAAATACTTGAAATAGAATTATAAGTAAGTGTCTAAATATTTATATATGACGTTTAAATTTTTGTTATAAGCGATCTGAAAAATACTGCGTTTATGTTTTAATAAAAGAACTCATTTTACTTAAAGATTATGGTTTCAAATTTTATTTTAGCATTCATGCTTCCATCAACGGTTTGAGACTTTAGTTTTTAATGGTAAAAGTATAAGTTTTGAGGCGCGTTGAATGATCATATATGTTTATATAGTACTAGTCGTAATCGCTTAGAATGGATCACGAAAGAAAGGCGCCACTAAGAAATGGATCACGAAAGGAATGACAATTTACAAGGACTACCAATATTTTGCTTTTGTTTAGATATTTAAATGCTTGTTATCCCTTTTACAAAAATATATATACTTGTGTTAGAATTAGAAATTCCGGTATTAAAGAGTTGGTCACCTCAAGTATATGTAATCGTTAGAAAGCTCGTAGTCGTAGTTATTTTAAGTTAAGTAGTATGTAGTTAAGTAACACCGTGGGAGGACGGACGGTCTTTACCCACCAGATGCCTGATCCATAGCCCGTTGTGTGGCGTTTTATGTAAGACTATAAATACTCTCTACCTCCCAAGGTAGAGAGTTGGAGCTAATAATAAGATTTTTCTTTCTCTCACTAAAGTTCCCTAAACCTCTAACTTTTTCTATCGAAAACTCATCTCCTATACGCCTATGTATGATTGTGTTATGATGTGTATGTGAAAACTAATATCTTACAATTGGTATCAAGAGCCATGGTTAGATCATATCTTGCACATCTTTGGATTTCTAGTGGTTTTAGGTGGTTTTGAGTTTGAAAAGTTTAGTGGTTTAATGCATCATTTGGTTGATTTCTTGTGTTAAAGCTTGGATTTTGTTAGTTCTTTTATGTTTAGAATCATCACAAGTGTTTAGGTTTTCATTTGGTAAGCTTGAATCATCTTGGTTGGGTTGTTTTGGATTGAAAAGTGATGTTTATGTTGTTTTTCATGCTAGCGACTTGACCTACGGAGGTGTTTCTTAGTAGCGACTTGCTTTGCAATTTTGTAGCGAGTTACGCTTTGGAGCTAGCGACTTAGGCCTAGCGACTAACAAGACAAGTAGTGGACTCTCTACTATGGGTAGCGATCGGTGTTAGCGACTTGGTCTCAGAGAGTTGCTCTTTAGCGACTTGAATCTTTAGCGACTTGTCTAGCTTAATTCTTGCCAAAATTTTGCTAGCGACTTGAGGCTTAGCGAGTTACTACTAGCGACTTGCATTTGTTTAGCGACTTGGGACTTTAGCGACTTGGTGGTATAGCGAATTAGGTGTTAGTGACTTGGTGCATTATCTTCTAGCGACTTGGGTGATTTTTTACGGTTTTCTTGATTTAGTAAAATCCGTGAAAGAATCTATTTCCGGTTTAATCATAGAGTTATAAAATCCCGTATAACTGTTAACATGTCTACCAACGCTTCCACCATCATCTCCACTGCTGTCGAGGATGTTCAAGCAGGTGGTTCAGATACTCGTCCGCCCATGCTTGACAGTAATCGACTACGACTCTTGGGCTCAACGAATCGATTGACTGCCTTGGTAAAGAAAATGGGTTAACATTCTCAAATCAATCGATGAAGGACCCTACCGAGTTGAAACTACTAGAGATATACTTGATACTAATGAAGATGGAACTCCTATTTACGGAATGGATGGACTAAAATGTATGATGAGCTTGATGATAAGGAGAAAAGAGATTCGATGCGGATATCGTGGCTTCTAACATTGTTCTTCAAGGTCTTCCTAAAGACATCTACAAGTCGATCAATCACAACACCAAGCAAAGGTCAGATGGGATAATGTCAAGATGCTTCTCTCGTGTTCGTAATTAACTATGGAAGACAGAGAATCACAACCTATGACGAATTTGAACATTTCAAGATGAAACCGTATGAGAGTGTCTATGAGTACTATGTGAGATTTCATAAGTCGGTGAATGATATGAGGAACATCGAATGACTATGCCTAACATTCACCGAACTCAAAATTTGTGAACAACATGAATTCAATGGCACAAGTTTGTTACTTCGTGAAGCTAGCTAAAGGATTGAAGAATACTAATTATGAGCAACTCTATGCCTTCCTTCTTCGTAATGAGACATGCCATGTTTGAAAAGATGATTCTTAATCGCTTCAAAACCAACTGTGGAGAGACTAGCTCATCTAATGACTCAACCGCCTTCTACTTAGACATCGGAATCACAACCAAAGCCTCACAAGTCATACCCATGGGTAATGGTAATCACAAACTCATTCCTAATCCTATGTTCAAACAAGTCGATGCTTGATGCACACGCTGGTAACATCATTAACCAATTAGCTCTTCCGATTAGTCAAAACATGAATTCTCTCCACAAACCAACAACAACCTCGTAACAGAAGATCTAACCCACATAATCAAGCTACCATTAAAGATGGGAGGATCGTGGTGCAACCAGCTCAGAAAGACAAGATGATCGGGGAAGAGGTGGAGTGGTAGAGGTTATGTTGGTAATCAAAATCGAGGAAGGAATGGTAATAAAGGTCAAGCTAAGCCTATCAAATGTTATAACTGTGGTGGTGAGGGACACATTGCAAGGAATCGCACATCTCCAAAGCATCCATAGAATGTCGATTACTTGAGATAAGATGTCGCTTGTACAAGCTCGTGATAATGGTGCCGCTTTGATGAAGAGGAATTGTTGTTTCTTCGAGGCAATGCCAAGACCTATGATGCGGATGTGGATGAGCCGCCTATGCAGAGATAGGTCACAATCATCGAATGCCTTCAAGTCGCCGATTGTGATGCATACGACTTGGACGTGATGATGGACCTCTCGCACACACAATTTTTATGGCTAGCATTTCTCCAATGGTTTCTCCCAAGATCTCTTCTTCACTACAATGTCGGCTCATCCAAAGACAAACTCATCTCGAGGTACTAAAACTATACGATGACGCCGATGTGCAATGGATGCATGACAAAGTACAATCAATCGAAACTCTTGAATCAAATGTTGAAAATATGGGTAATATCAATATTGTCCCATATGATCAATATGAGAAACAAAGTGAAAGTGAAGTTGTACCAAGTGATGCATCTTCTGCATCAACAATGATTATGTTTTTGATGAATACACCGCATGTGCCTCGATGATTCTGTAATTTCCAACTAAATGCCTATAAAGAACGTGTTGCTATTTATGAACAACGTGCAAAATTTGAGTTGACCACTCATGAGCGGAAATGGATGACCAAGTGCGCATAATCATTAGAAAAGTAATTTTAGAGAAGAAGTATTAAACAAGAATTAAATTCTTGCAAGAAAAGCTTTCTAAAACTGCTAAGCAAAAACAAGAACTTCAAGAAAATGTGAAAATGCTTAAGCAAGAATTTAATGCAAAGGAATCAAAACTCTTGAGAGACTTTTCTAATCAAAACTTTGAAAACAAACTTGAAAACAAGTTGTACGACAAGGAAATACCATTCAGACATTCACATGATCACTAAGCATAGAGTTCTAAGCGATAAGCATAGTGTTCCCATTATAGACAAACCCAACCCCGAGTACGGAAAGATAGCAAAGCGGCTCAAAGTGTGATCTATGATGGCAATGAGATTCTTAAACCTAGACAAAACCTAGTTGCGTTGAGTGCAATCGAGGATGATAAGAAATTAGATGAAATCACTAGGGAGAAGATGAATAAAAACTAAATGATCCTAAATGCAAAGAGAAAAATAATTATCACTCCCGTGACTACAAGAAGGAAAACTGGATTTCCTTGAACAAGTTTAAGCCTCGGACATTGTTGACTCCAACAAGTTTTCTCGGAAAATGGATTTAGATAAGCGTAAAGTCAAAATATTGTTGAAACAAACTCTCCCCTTTGGAAAATGCCTAGAGCGATCGTGTATCCTCCTAATAAACCAATGCATCTTGTTCCTAGAACAATTGCCACTAAAAGCAAGACCTTAATTAGCCAATATGTTATATTTCAACTATTTGTTGATTTTGAGAAAACTTGCAAGAAAAAGATCACACCCATCGGTATAACGGAAGGAGAAAGGGTTTTGAGCAAATGAAAGAATGTTATTTAACTGAGGTCATGCCTTTCTTTAAACTTCTAAAAGATCACTTTGAGAGTCTTAAAAGGGATAGAAACCGATATTAAGGGAATGGAAAAGGAATTTGATGCAATGATAGTTGAAGTTAGTGACTATGAGCCAGCACTAAAATATAATGAGATTGAGAGGAAGAACTTGCTTACATTAAATGAGACTCTTATTCTTGAATGTATTGCTCAAGATATGTTTTTCAACGCTTCAAATTGCTCTATTAATGCTTCCTAATTTCATGAACTATCTTTACTCTGAAGTCTCCCATGATCGTGTCATTGAGCTTGAAAAACTAATTCTAAACTAAATGAGAAAATTGAACTGGATGATCACGACAATTTGGTTAAACATTTTCTAAACTAGAAGTTGAGATTTTAATTTACAACTAAAATATCAACATCTTAAAGAAAATGTCAAAACTTCAAATATCAAGACATCCTCGGATGCCCGAGTTTGATGCGCTTTTCAAATTAACAAACGTGATGAATGATTCAAGCTCATTGCAACACGATCGTAAAGTTGAAAGCTCAAATCTCTCAATTAAAGGGTCAAACGAACAATATGACAGTCCCAAATGCCTCCTCCTTTAGACTCTCAAAATTCTCAAACGTTTCATCTTCAAAACCTAGTAAATGCATTACAAAAGGAAAATGAAAGTTTTCTAGAAGAAAATGAAAAGGTTAAACGTCATTTCAATGAGTTATTTGAATCAATAAAGGTCACTCAGAACAAAAATAACGAACAAATAGCTTCATTGCAAAAGGAAATCGAGAATCAAGAGTCGTAAAAGGGAAAATGCCTATGACCAATGGGGAGAATGGTGTATCAAAGGTTCACTCTTGTAATAAATATGCTTTGTCTCATGAAATATGTCCTCCTCATCTCGTGAACAACAAACTTGCTTGCTCAAACATACTTCTCATCCCTTAAGGATTGCCTAGAATGTCTGCGTGAGATTGTTGAAGAGGATAAGTTAGAGAAACCTCATGATAATACAATTGGACATGCATGCTTATATGCCAAACGATCTCAAGAAATCCTAGAATGCTTGATCAAAATATGCCCAAAGTCATTAGGTGAGAGAGTTAATCCTTTGATTCCATGCTCGATGCCTAATGCCAAGTATGATATTCATTCGATGCCCAATGCTTTGAATGTGAACCTTAGTGTGCCTTTAAGTAGTTCAGATTCCGGATCCGCAAAGCTAAGAAAGAGAACTCAGCGTGCCTTCTAGGAGTACAAATCCCAAGATTCTAGTTTTAATAAAGTGAACCTTAGTGTGCTCGCATGTAGTTCGATCCCGTGACATCTAAACAGTGATGCAAAGAGTAATAAAACCAACTAATGTTCCCATTCCCTCTACAGAGTAATCGGTGACATTAAAGGGAGCAGTCAAAGTCTCAAGACAATACAAGGAATGATAGGACCTCGCAGCTAAGAATGTGCAATGGAAAAGAGTAGAAGAACAATCTAGGCACTTTAAGTTTGAACCAATAAAGCGAATCGTGTTGATTCTAGTATTAGCCATCGGCGATCGTAATTAATTCAATTACGATACTATTTGCAAACCTTGTATTGATGTCCGCTTGAATTACATTTCTAATCATGAATGTGGTGTTAATGTTCGCCTAATGATGTTAATTGTCCGATTAATATTGTTAATCCGAATTCATGCTAAGAAGGCTAAAAGGCAAAACGAAAGAAAGTTAGAAAAGCAGTGGAAACCCACGGAAGAACATTCAAGAAATAGGCTATTATTGGATACATGTTGGTCATAAGACTAATCGATAATGCCCACTAGAAAATGGATGCCTACCGGTAGAACTATTCCCTTAAGAAGTGAGCACAGTGTGAATGTGGCTAATACTGAGACACTAGTATGCATCTATTCACAATTATTCGATTGCCTCATTTTCCGATATGAATGCTTTATTTACGATGTGGGTGTTCCAACCATTGTTACTAACCAAATGGAACCCATTCTTGCATGGGGATCCCAATTATCCAGCTTATCCATTCTTGTCTCGTGTTCAACCGCAGATCGTTCAAATCGCTTGCGTGGTACACGGACTCAGTCGCTCCAAGCATATGACTAGCGACGGTCACGGCTCATGAACTTCGAGCAAATTCATCAGATCTGTTAGATTCGGAATGATCATTTCGGTGCTATTATGGGTTATGGAGACTATGTTGTTGGCAAAAGTGTTATCTCCGTAGTTTACTATGTAGAAGGTCTTGGTCACAACTTGTTCTCTCGCTGGTCAATTCTGCGATTCGGATCTAGAAATAGCCTTCGAAAACATACCGCTTGTTAGAGAACTTGATGGTAAGGAACTTTTAAAAGGTTCGCGTGGTTCAAATCTATACACCATCTCCATCGAAGATATGATGAAGTCTTCTCAATTTGCTTGTCATCAAAGGCTTCTAAAACAAAGTCATGTTTATGGCATCGCTGTCTCAATCACCTAAACTTCGCACCATCAATGATCTCACCGAAAGGACTTAGTTGTAGGTTTACCTAGACTCAAGTACGAAAAGGATCATCTTTGTTCAAAGATGTCAATTGGGAAAAGTAAGAAGTATGCCCATAAACCCAAACCTACTAACTCGTCACGTAAGTTCTTCATATGATTCATATGGATTTATGTGGACCAATGAGGTCTGAGAATATCTTTGGAAAGAAATATGTGTTAGTTGTGGTTGATGATTACTCTAGATTCACCGGGTCAAGTTCTTAAGGGCAAAGGATGAAACTCGATATCATCATCAAAATCATCAAACAGTGCGAGTTCGACTTAACAAACCGCCGAATTATCGTAAGACAATGGGCCGAAGTTTTTCAACAAACAACTTAGTGAATTCTATGAAAGCGTTGGAATCGACCATCAAAGAAGTGTTCCACGAACTCCTCAATGTAATGGTGTAGTTGAAAGACGAAATCGTACTCTTGTTGAAGCCGCTAGAACAATGCTAATTTACTCAAAGGTTCCAATGTTTCTACGGGTCAAGCAATTGCCACACGCATACTACACAAAATCATTCCACGATTCACAACTGCTCATGGAAAACTCCATATGAACTTGTCCACAATGTAAAATCTAATCTCTTTCCTTCGTGTTTTGGTGCATTGTGTTATCCAACTAATGAGGTCAAGACTTAGGCAAACTTAGGGTTAAAGTCGACATTGGAGTATTTTTAGGATATGCACCAAACAAAAGGGATACCGAATCTACAAGAAAAGAACCCAAATATCATGGAAACAATTCACGTTCGTTTGATGAGCCGATCGTCAAATGGCTCTGGACACTCCAGCTCAGACCCGCACTTCAAAATGGTCCCATTGGTTCATCCTTGTTCCAAACTCCTCTCAAGAAACTCCATATGTACCTCCATTTGAAGATGATTTAAAGAAATTGTTTGATCCTATGTTTGATGAACTTTATGATCCAAGTACTAATGAGGTGTTGATCCCTCACAGCAGGTCAGCTCATATTCCCGTGAATGAAGTCAATCCTCGCCTCAATATCTTTAAGTCAAGAAGCGCCTCCGATCCTTCCGATCATCAACAAATCATCATTCTTCAAATGTACATCATGGAACCATTTCAGCATTGTTAGGAATCGAAATTCGTGTATTAAAGAGTCGGTCACCTCAAGTATATGTAATCGTTAGAAAGCTCGTAGTCATAGTTATTTTAAGTTAAGTAGTATTTAGTTAAATAACAGTGGAGGACGGACGGGTCTTTACCCACCGAATGCCCGATCCACGCCCGTTGTGTGGCGTTTATGTAAGACTATAAATACTCTCACCTCCCAAGGTAGAGGTTGGAGCTCATAATAATATCTTTCACTTTCTCTCACTAAGTTCCTAAACCTCTAACTTTCTCTCTAAAACTCTCTTGTACGCCTACTTGTATTAATGGTTTGATGTGTATGAAATCAATATCCTACAATTGGTATCAAGAGCCATGGTTAGATCATATCGTTGCATCTTTGGATTTCTAGTGGTTTTTAGGTGGTTTTGAGTTTGAAAAGTTTAGTGGTTTGTGCATCATTTGGTTGATTTCTTGTGTTAAAGCTTGGATTTTGTTAGTACTTTTATGTTTAGAATCATCACAAGTGTTTAGGTTTTCATTTGGTAAGCTTGAATCATCTTGGTTGGGTTGTTTTGGATTGAAAAGTGATGTTTATGTGGTTTTTCTTACTAGCGACTTGATATACGGATCTCTTTCTTCAGTAGCGACTTGCTTCACAATTTTGTAGCGAGTTACAGCTTTGGAGCTAGCGACTTAGACCTAGCGATTAACGAAGACAAGTAGTGGACTCTCCACCACGGTAGCGACTTAGTGGTAGCGACTTGGTGCATGTGAGTTGCTCTTTAGCGACTTGAATCTTTAGCGACTTGAGTAGCTTAATTGTCGCCAAAATTTTGCTAGCGACTTGAGGCTTAGCGAGTTACTACTTAGCGACTTGCATTTGTCTAGCGACTTGGGACTTTAGCGACTTGGGACTTTAGCGACTTGGGGTGTAGCTAATTAAGTGTCGGCGACTTGGTGCATTATCTTCTAGCGACTTGGGTGATTGTTTATGGTTTTCTCTTGATTTAGTAAAACCCGTGAAAGAATCTATTTCCGGTTTAATCATAGAGTTATAAAATCCCGTATAACTGTTAACATGTCTACCAACGTCCTACTATCATCTCCATCGTTGCGAGGATGTTCAAGCACCGGTTCAGATACTGTCCACCCATGCTTGACAGTAATCCGACTACGATTCTTGGGCTCAACGAATCGATTGTATTGCCTTGGAAAGAAAAATGGTGTCAACATTCTCAAATCCATTGATGAAGGACCGTGACGAGTTGAGACGACTAGAGATGTACTTGATATCATCAAGATGGAACTCGATTTACGGAATGGATGCACCAAAGATGTATGATGAGCTTGATGATAAGGAGAAAAGAGATTTGATGTCGATATCGTGGCTTCTAACATTGTTCTTCAAGGTCTTCCTAAAGACATCTACAAGTCGATCAATCACAACACCGAAGCAAAGGCGGTATGGGATAATGTCAAGATGCTTCTCTCGGGTTCATAATTAACTATGGAAGATGAGAATCACAACTCTATGACTAATTTGAACACTTCAAGATGAAACCGGATGAGAGTGTCTATGAGTAATATGTGAGATTTCATAAGTTGGTGAATGACATGAGGAACATCGAATGACTATGCCTAACATTCACCGAACTCAAAATTTGTGAACAACATGAATCCCGAATGGCACAAGTTTGTCACCTCATGAAGCTCACTAAAGGATTGAAGAATAGAAACTATGAGCAACTCTATGCCTTCCTCCTTCGTAATGAGAGACATGCTATGTTTGAAAAATGGTTCTTAATCGCCAAAACCAACTGGGAGAGACAAGCTCGCCTAATGACTCAACCGCCTTCTACTCAAACATCGAATCACAACCAAAGCCTCACAAGTCATACCCATGGGAAATGATAATCACAAACTAAAACCCGATCCTATGTTCAAACAAGTCGATGCCGATGCACGTGGGTAACTTCATTAATCAAATAGCTCTTCCGATTAGTCAAAACATGAATTCTCTCCCACAAACCAATAACAACCTCGTAACAACATCTAACCCACACAATCAAGCTACTGTTAAAGATGGGAGGATCGTGGTGCAACCAGCCAGAAAGACGGTATGATCGGGGAAGAGGTGGAGCCGGTAGAGGTTATGTTGGTAATCGAATCGAGGAAGGAATGGTAATCAAGGTCAAGCTAATCCGATCAAATGTTATAAGCGTGGTGGTGAGGACACATTGCAAGGAACGCACATCTCCAAAGCGTCCACGTAATGCCGATTACTTCGAGATAAGATGTTGCTTGTACAAGCTCGGGATAATGGTGCTCGCTTTGGATGAAGAGGAATTGTTGTTTCTAGGCGAGGCAATGCCAAGACCTATGATGCGGATGTGGATGAGCAATTATTCGTGAGATAGGTCACAATCATCGAATGCCTTTCAAGTCGCCGATTGTGATGCATACGACTGATGTGGATGATGGACCCATCGCACACACAATCTTTATGGCTAGCATTTCTCCAATGGTTTCTCCCAAGGTCTCCTCTTCACCACAAGCTGGCCCATCCAAAGACAAACTCATCTCGGAGGTACTAAAACTATACGATGATGTTTGATGTGCAAAGATGCATGACAAAGTACTATCAATCTGAAACTATTGAATCAAATATTGAAAATATGGGTAATATCAATGTTGTCCCATATGATCAATATGTGAAACAAAGTGAAAGTGAAGTTGTACCAAGTGATGCATCTCCTGCAGTCAACAATGACTATATTGTTGATGAATACACTTGCTGTGCCCACGGTGAGTCCGTAATTTATGAACTAAATGCCTATAAAGAACGTGTTGCTATTTATGAACAACGTGCAAAATTTGAGTTGACCACCGTGAGCAGTGAAATGGATGACCAAGTGCGCATAATCATTAGAAAAAGTAATTTTCGAGAAGAAGTATTAAAACAAGAGTTAAATTCCTTGCAATAAAAGCTTTCTAAAGCGCTAAGCAAAAACAAGAACTTCAAGAAAATGTGAAAATGCTTACAAGAATTTAATGCAAAGGAATCAAAACTCTTGAAAGATTTTCTAATCGAAAACTTTGTAAAACAAACTTGAAAACAAGTTGTGCATACAAGGAACACCATTCGCATCGCTTCACATGATCACTAAGCATAGGGTCTTAAGCGATAAGCGTAGCATTCCCTTGTTAAGGAACCAAATCCAGAGGTCATTAAAAGGGCTAGAAATGCTCATAAGGTTCTTTATGATGGCAATGAAATCCTTAAACCTAGACGAAAACCTAGTTGCGTTGAGTGCACCGAGGAAGATAAGAAATCGATGAAGTCACTAGGAAAAGATGAACAAGAAATTAGATGATCCTAAATGTAGAGAAGAAAATAAAGATCACACCCCATGATTACAAGAAGGAAAACTAGATTTCCTTGAACATGTTTAATCCTCGAGACATTGTTGACTCCGAACAAGTTTTACGAAAATGGATTTAGATAAGCGAGATGCCAAAATATTGTTGAAACAAACCCTCCCTTTGGAAAATGCCTAGAGCGATGTGTATCCTCCTAATACACCAATGCATCTTGTTCCTAGAACAATTGCCACTAAAAGCAAGACCTTAATTAGCCAATATGTTATATTTCAACTATTTGTTGATTTTGAGAAAACTTGCAAGAAAAGGATCACACCCACCGTATAACGGAAGGAGAAAGGGTTTTGAGCAAATGAAAGAATTTTATTTAAGCGAGGTCATGCCTTCTTTAAACTTCTAAAGATCACTTTGAGAGTCTTAAAAGGGGATAGAAACCGATATTAAGGGAATGGAAAAGGAATTTGATGCAATGATAGTTGAAGTTAGTGACTATGAGCGTGCACTAAAATATAATGAGATTGAGAGGAAGAACTTGCTTACATTAAATGAGACTCTTATTACCGAATGTATTGCTCAAGATATGTTTTTCACTTCTTCAAATTGCTCTATTAATGCTTCCCATTTCATGAACTATCTCATTGTTGCTCGAAAGTCTCCCATGATCGTGTCATTGAGCTTGAAAAACTAATTCGAACTAAACGAGAAAATTGAACCGATGATCACGACAATATGGTTAAACATTTTCTAAACTAGAAGTTGAGCATTTTAATTTACAACTAAAATATCAACATCTTAAAGAAAATGTCAAAACTTCAAATATCAAGACATCCTCGGATGCTCCGAGTTTGATGCGCTTCTTAAATTAACAAACGTGATGAATGATTCAAGCTCGGTGCAACACGATCAAAAAGTTGAAAGCCCAAATCTCTCAATTAAAGGGTCAAACGAACAATATGACAGGCTCCCAAATGCCTCCTCCTTTAGATTCTCGAATTCTCAAACGTTTCATCTTCAAAACCTAGTAAATGCATTACAAAAGGAAAACGAAAGTTTTCTAGAAGAAAATGAAAAGGTTAAACGTCATTTCAATGAGTTATTTGAATCAATAAAGGTCACTCGTAACAAAAATAACGAACAAATAGCTTCATTGCAAAAGGAAATTGAGAATCAAGAGTCGGGGTAAAGGGAAAATGCCAATGACCAATGGGGAGAATGGTGTATCAAAGGTTCACTCTTGTAATAAATATGCTTTGTCTGAAATATGTCCTCCTCATCTCGTAGAACAACAAACTTGCTATTCAAACATACTTCTCATCCCTTAAGGATTGCCTAGAATGTCTGCGTGAGATTGTTGAAGAGGATAAGTTAGAGAAACCTCATGATAATGCAATTGGACATGCATGCCTATATGCCAAACGATCTCAAGAAATCCTAGAATGCTTGATCACAATATGCCCAAAGTCCTTAGGTGAGAGAGTTAATCCTTTGATTCCATGTTCGATGCCTATTGCCAAGTATGATATTCATTCGATGCCCAATGTCTTGAATGTGAACCTTAGTGTGCCTTCTAGGAGTACAACCCAAAGACTTCTAGTTTTAAGCAAGTGAACCTTAGTGTGCGCATGTAGTTCGAGATCCCAAAGACATCTAAACAGTGATGCAAAGAGTTGTAAACCCACTAATGTTCCCATTCCTACACAGAGTAATCAATGACATTAAAGGGAGCAAGTCAAAGTCTCAAGACAATACAAGGAATGATAGGACCTCATGAAGCTAAGAATGTGCCTTTGGAAAAGAGTAAGAACAATCTAGGAACTTTAAGCTTGAATCGAATAAAACGAATCGTGTTGATTCTAGTATTAGCCATAGGCGTCTCGTAATTAATTCAATTACGATACTATTTGCAAACCTTGTACTAATGTCTCGCTTGAATTCGCTTCTAATCATGAATGTGGTGTTAATGTTTTGCCTAATGATGTTAATTGTCCGCTAATCATTAATGCTAAAAGGGCAAAAAGGCAAAACGAAAGAAAGTTAGAAAACAAAGGAAATCCACGGAAGAACATTTAGTAAGATAGGCTATTATTGGATACCGTTGGTCATAAGAATAATCGACAATGCCCACTAGAAAATGGATGCCTACCGGTAGAACTATTCCCTTAAGAAGTGAGCACTGTGAATGAGGCTAATACGACACTAGTACCGCATCAATTCACAATGATTCCAGTGCCTTAATTTACGATATGAATGCTTTTTTTTATGTGGGTGTTACAACCATTGTTACTAACCAAATGGAACCCATTCTTGCATGGGGATCCCAATTATCCATTATCCACTCTTGTCTCGTGTTCAACCGCAGATCGTTCAAATCGCTTACGTGGTACACGGACTCGAGCTATTCCAAGCATATGATCGACGACAGTCACGGCTCATGAACCGTGAGCAAATTCATCGAGACGATTAGATTCGGAATGATCATTTCGGTGCTATTATGGGTTATGGAGACTATGTTGTTGGCAAAAGTGTTATCTCCGTGGTTTACTATGTAGAAGGTCTTGGTCACAACTTGTTCTCTGTTGGTCAATTCGCGATTCCGATCTAGAAGTAGCCTTCATAAAACATACCGCTTCGTTAGAGAACTTGATGGTAAGGAACTTTTAAGAGGTTCACGTGGTTCAAATCTATACACCATATCTATCGAAGATATGATGAAGTCTTCTCCAATTTGCTTCATCAAAGGCCTCTAAAACAAAGTCATGGTTATGGCATCGTCGCCTCAATCACTTGAACTTGGTACCATCAATGATCTCTCCGAGAAAGGACTTAGTTGTAGGTTTACCTAGACTCAAGTATGAAAAGGATCATCTTTGTTCAAGATGTCAATTTTGAAAAGCAAGAAGTATGCCCATAAACCCAAACCTACTAACTCGTCACGTAAGTTCTTCATATAATTCATATGGATTTGTGTGGACCAATGAGGGTGCATAATATATTTGGGAAGAAATATGTGTTAGTTGTGGTTGATGATTACTCTAGATTCACTGGGTCAAGTTCTTAAGGACAAAGGATGAAACTCGATATCATCATCAAACTCATCAAACATTTGCAGTGTTCGCTTTACAAAACAATGTAATAATAAGAGCGGACAATGGAACCGAGGTTTGTCAACAAACAACTCAATGAATTTTATGAAAGCGTTGGAATCAGCCATCAAAGAAGTGTTCCACGAACTCCTCAACAAAACGGTGTAGTTGAAAGACGAAATCGAACTATTGTAGAAGCCGCTAGAACAATGCCGATTTACTCAAAGGTTCCAATGTTTCTCAAGTTATTTCCACCATCTACACACAAAATCGCTCCCCATTCACACTTGCTCATGGAAAACTCCATATGAACTTGTCCACAACAGTAAAACCTAATCTCTTTCCTTCGTGTGTTTGGTGCATTGTGTTATCCAACTAATGAGGACAAGACTTAGGCAAACTTAGAGCTAAAGCGGACATTGGAGTATTTGTAGGTATGCTCCAAACAAAAGGGATACCGAATCTACAAGAAAAGAACCCGAAATATCATGGAAACAATTCACGTTACGTTTGATGAGTCGACCGGTCAAATGGCTCTGGACAATTCAGATTACTGACCCACACTTCAAAACAATCCATTGGTTCATCCTTTGTTCCAAACTCTTCTCAAGAAACTCCATATGTACCTCCATCCGAAGATGATTTAAAGAAATTGTTTGATCCTATGTTTGATGAACTTTATGATCCAAGTACTAATGAGGTGTCGATTCCTACAACGAGGGCTCGCTCATATTCCCCGTGAATGAAGGCAATCCTCAGGTCAATATCTTTAAGTCAAGAAGCGCTGCATTGATGATCCTTCGGCCTCATCAACAATTCATCATTCTTCAAATGTACATCATGGAAATGTTTACGCATCAATAATGAAGTTAATCCCTTTGCTACTCCCGAAGATGCTCCATTCGAAAACATATTTGCTCTCGAATCTTCTTCGTAACCATCTTCTTGAGAGACATCGACTCTGCTTTCACCCTCAACAACTACCACATGAACACCTCGAAAATGGACTCACGATCATCCATTAGACAACATCATTGGAAATCCTCTCGTCTCCAGTCAACACTAAACAACTTGCAACCGATGCCCTATGGTGTTTCTTCAACTCCGTACTCTCAGATCGAACAAAGGATGTTAAAACCGCCATGAACGAAGGCATTGGTTCAATGCTATACAAGATGAAATTCATGAGTTTGATCGACTTGATGTATGGGAGTTAGTACCGATAAGGTTTTAAAAGGTACCATTTGAGGGTCGCTTAAGTCCTTATTTGATCATACGTATCCGTTATTGCTTAATATCGTTCCTTTTCACTTTTAGGTCTCTTGAAGGCAAAATCTTGGAATGGCACTTATTTGGACGAAAAGGCGCGAATATATGAAGAAAATGGCCAAAGTCAAAATCGAGACACTCACGCTGTCAAATTAGAAGGCGGCGGCGTCAAAAGCTCATGACGCCGTCCCAAGATTTTTGTGACGATTCGTAACTCAAAACTCAGATTTTCAAGTGACGACGCCTAGTTGTGAAAAGAGTAGGCCGTCGCTACTCGGGGCGGCCTAGATGCAATCAGCACGACGTCGGTTCAAAGAGACGGCGTCACGGACATAAGGTGACGCCGTCGCCAAGGTTAACGTGGCCAAGGCGAAACCCTAATGACGGCGACACAACGCGTCACGAAACATAAGGTGACGCGTCGCATATGTAATCTTATATAGAATCCGAATTTTTCGGTCTTTTGTGGAGAGTCTTTTGGAGTGAAAACCTAAAACCGAACCTAAGGTGTCTTGTACAAGATTTTAGGGTTTTAAACCCTATCTTACATCAAGATAAGTCTTTACTTCATTAATTCAATTATGTCTTTGATTATTTGTGTGTATGTTTGCATGTTCTCCATGTCCCGCTAATTTATTTGTGTGTTTGCTTAGGAAGTATGAAACTTAATTATTGAATATTGATTGGTTGTTTCTTATCTTAGTTGATTAATGATCTAGTAATGCGATAGGTCATTCGTTGTGTACTAATGCTTGATTCATCTTTGTGAACCTTAGAATATAATTACCGAGTAGTTGTAAGCTAAACCATCCAAAGAGTGCCTTAGAGTAGGAGTTTATCATCCCTAGTGGGTTTGTAGATCGAGACCCTTTGGTAAGTTCAAAGAGTTAGGAGAAACGACACCCTACAACTTTAGACACACAACGAACTAAGAATAAGACGTGACAACTCAACCATCAATAGGAGATAATTAAGGAGTAGTACAACCTAAGTAAACACATCTTTAAACTATCATACGAGCACACATTAATTAGACATAGACTCCCACAACCTTAGTTTAGATAATTAGATAATAGTAGAGTAATCGGTAGAAGTACCAACCCCCAAACCAATACCCGAGATTCAGTACCTTTCCATTTTCATAAAATATAAAAATACAAAATAATCTTCCTCAACCTTAACCTTAGCGTAGTAACTTCTTACTAGCATTCCTATTCCCTAGAGAATCGATATCAATACCGTGGCTTACCCTAATTACTACACTACAATGATTAGGTTCAACGCCTAGGGTGTTATAAAACTTGCTCAAGAAAAGGAAGTTTCCTTGACCCCGAACGACGCGTGTAGCGTTATCAAGTTTTAGGCGCCAGTTCAGGGAATAGAATAGCTAGTTAGTAGTCCACCTCGTTTAGGTTCTTTGCTTGATTCCTATCAAGTAAATTTTTTCTCATTTTTAGCTTTCTTAGTCTATCCCCTTCTTCGTGACCTTTGTTCGTAACCTCATCACTTTTCATCATGGAAGGTGATAACCAACCACCACTTGATAACCCAACACAAAAATTCAATGTCACTCAAAACCCAACCCAATAACCAACACAACCGCCGAAACCGCTATGTGGTAGAAACACCGACCTTGAGTTTGCGTAAAATATTCGATAGTACAATTAGGGAAGCTGTTGAGAAAGTAGTCGAGTCGCTATAGTTGGCTCTATGATTAGCGACTGGAAAATGGCATGATAAACAACAACGTGGATGTGGAAAATAGTGCTTATTTCAATCTTTACCCCACTAAGGAAGAGATTGCGTACCATCAATACATAATCGATAATCCACGATCACCTATCATTAGGATATGCCCAAAGATTAGAGGGACATCCTGGAACCTAAAAATCCTTGTATGATCGGATATAGGAGTGTCGACCACGCTTACATAGATACGGAATCCCCATCAATGTAATGTCATCTGCGCTCTACAATGACATTATGAATGAGCGACTCAATATTAGGAGAGACCCTAAGTATCCGGGAGGAGTTTGCAACTTTGTGGGAAGAGTCAAGGACGTGCATGTCTTTATAGGAAATTTCACCTACCTAGTTGATCTTATGGTCCCTGAAGATCTAGGATGCGTCATTGACTATAGTTTATCCCAAGTAGTGCTAGGAAACCGTTTGTTGAAACATCTAGAATGAGCTATAACAAGCATGATGGAGCAGGTTGGGTTCAAGGAAGGAACCGATGAGATCACCTATAGGATGCCTTGAAAACAATGAGTATGGCCACTTGTCCATTTATGATCGAGACAACATCAAAGCTTTTGAGGACAAAAGCAAGGAAGATGTTGAAAAAGGTTATAAATTCATGTGGGAAAGAAGGCATTATTATAAGGATTGCTTAACTCTAGGGCCTAGGTATAGAGTCGATGAAGATTTTGTCAACATGATAGAATTCTCATTGAGGATGCGTGAGGAAGCGTAGATGCACGACTATGAGTCTAGCTACAAGACTCTTAAATAAAGAAAAGCGCTTCGTGGAGGCAACCCATGTTTAATTGTTTGCTTGTTAGTGTCATATATCTTTTATTAATTGTTTATCCTCATGTTTAAATTTGTAAAATGCTTTATTTTGTTTTAACCTCGTCTTAATTGCATATAAAGGTATTTTACATAAAGGATAAGTGTAGGGAGGATTACACGTTTTCAAAAACGTAAACATGAGAATAACAATTAACTAAAAGATATTTATGTTTGTTTGTTCGAGTCAAATGCTTGTATCGAGTCATAATGGATGTTTTGCGAAATTTTCCGATTCTAAAGATGTAAATTTTCCGTAATTTTTTCCGTAAAATCGCGACCCGCTTTTATCGAGGATAACTGACGGCGTCAGATTGCAACTGACGGCGTCGAGAAGGAGTAAAACATCGGATCACTTTTTTTCTCGTTTCGAGCTACTTATAAATTTTTGGAATTTTCGTGTCTTAATTTTCTTAGAAATTATAAACATCCATTCCACAAGGCATTATATCCTAGTTTAAATCGAGTCTTATATATATTATTACCGCCGATTTTACCAAGGTTTCGTTTGTTTTCTTCAAGTGTGCGTTTGGTTTGTCAAGAAGAAGTTACATAAGATTGGAAGGAGCTTTTCACGCAATAATTCTTCTTGAAAAGGATTTAACCACCACTTTACACGGATCCTACCGAGCTAATCGGGGAGTATTAGTTTCTTCGCTTTTAATTACCTTCTTTATCATAACTTTGATACTTTCGGGAACATTGGGGACAATGTTCGGTTTAAGTGTAGGAGGGAAAATAAAGCGGAACTTTGAAACTATGCTTATCCTTGACTATTTGCTTTGTCCAAATTGTGATTGTGTAATAAACCATGAGAAAATGTCGGTTAGGGTAATTTTGGCACCAAATTTAAAATTTTTATGACATATATAGGAGGGCCATTAGTCTTAACAAAAGCGTCTCATGGATAGGAAGTTGCATGACTAGCACAAAACCCTTTACCACCCAAATTCGACCAAAATGCGAGGATCGCCTTAGATTAGTAGGAATTAAAGCATTCATCTTCAATGCTTAGAGTGTGAACCAGTAGTATATTAGATTCTAGAACTTGTTTTGTGATGCATTCGAGATCACAAGTGAGGCTACACTCGTGTAGTTAGGAATAACTAAATGATAAGAGGCATTAGGATAACCTTGTTTGATACCGTAATATAATTACTTCTTCCATATCGGTTGAGTAATTCCCCACCCTTTGCGTTGTACTCATCTTTAGTACACGATACCCTAGTTAACCCCTCGAGCCTATCCTTTCGCGGTTCTCGTGATGTTTCGGTTTTTCCGAATATCAATGAAAAGCATTGTTTACACCCACCCCAAATATACACCCAAATCGCTTTAGCTCACCCCTTATGCACTCACTTTTAGTGCAAATGTTTGTTATCACCCTAAACCCTTAGTTTAATTATCTAGTTGCTTGCATAAGTTGCTAAGTCGAGTCATATCCTTTGTATCTGACAGCTGGGACGATTGGGATTCATGGGAAAAGTTAAAGTTTATGAAATGACGGAAGGGACGTTAAAATTCAAATTCCCTTTGTTTACATAATAATGTACCCCAGTGTTTTGATCTTTTCAAATCGGGTCAAATTAGCGTTAGAGTAATAAAACTCAAGTGTAGGATATGCCTATAAATCCCTAGTATTTTGATGTTATCATAAAGGATGGTAGAGTAAAAGTGTATGAAAAAAAAAAAAAAAAAAAAAAAAAAAAAAAAAAATAGAAAAAGAAAAGAAAAGAAAAATAGAGTGTGAAAAAAAAAATCATACGGCTACCATCCTACATCTATCTTTGAATTTATGTTTGTTTATTTCAGTTACCTAGAGTTTTAGAGTGTCGAGTCTTGGCTTAGCAACGCCATTCTTCATATGCATTTAACATAGAGATTTTGACTTACCACCACTAAATAGCCTATCCCAACAAACCCTTGTTTCCCTACCGTAAGCCTAACATTACAACCCTTTAAAAGACCTCTTTGATAGTCTTTCCTAGGTGCTTACGCCAAAGCGATGGAGGTTTGATCTATTCTCAAGCCTATGGTAATCTATGTACTAGGACCGGTTAATGAGTGTTTATCTTCCATTTTCTATTTGTTATATTTCATATATACACCGAGAGATGCGAGTATCCAAACACCCCATGTGAGGTGCTAGTATGTACTTTCCGTGCTTTTAATGACTTTTGCGGGCTTATATGTGTTGTGGACCGTTTTGAATTAATGCTTCATGACCCTAACTTATAAATTAATTGGCTAAGCATATTTGCTTGAGGACAAGCAAATAACAAGTGTAGGGATATTTGATAAGGTTTTAAAGGTACCATTTTGAGGGTCGTTTAAGTCCTTATTTGATCACTTTGTATCCGTTATTGCTTAATATCGTTCCTTTCACTTTTAGGTCTCTTGAAGGCAAAATCTTTGGAATGGCACTTATTTGGACGAAAAGGCGAATATATGAAGAAAATGGCCAAAGTCAAAATCGAGACACTCACGCTTCTTTGAAATTAGAAGGCGGCGTCGGGTGCTAGTGCGGCCGTCCCAAGATTTTTGTGACGATTCGAGAACTCAAAACTCAGTATTTTCAAGTGACGACGCCTAGTTGTGAAAGAGTAGGCCGTCGCTACTCGAACGGCCTAGATGCAATCCGAACGACGTCGAAGTCGAAGAGGACGGCGTCACGGACATAAGGTGGCGCCGTCGCAAGGTTAACGTGGCCAAGACGAAACCCTAATGACGGCGACACGACGCGTCCACGAAACATAAGGTGACGCGTCGCATATGTAATCTTATATATAGAATCCGAATTTTTCGGTCTTTTGTGGAGAGTCTTTTGGGTGAAAACCTAAAACCGAACCTAAGGTGTCTTGTACAATATTTTAGGGTTTTAAACCTATCTTACATCAAGATAAGTCTTTACTTCATTAATTCAATTATGTCTTTGATTATTTGTGTGTATGCTTGCATGTTCTCCATGTCCGGCTAATTTATTTGTGTGTTTGCTTAGGAAGTATGAAACTTAATTATTGAATATTGATTGGTTGTTTCTTATCTTAGTTGATTAATGATCTAGTAACGATAGGTCATTCGTTGTGTACTTAATGCTTGATTCATCTTTGTGAACCTTAGAATATAATTACAGTAGTTGTAAGCTAAACCATCCAAAGAGTGCCTTAGAGTAGGAGTTTATCATCCCAGTGGGTTTGTAGACGAGACCCTTTGGTAAGTTCAAAGAGTTAGGAGAAACGATACCCTACAACTTTAGACACACAACGCAACTAAGAATAAGACGTGACAACTCAACCATCGATGGGAGATAATTAAGGAGTAGTACAACCTAAGTAAACACATCTTTAAACTATCATATGAGCACACATTAATTGACATAGACTCCCACAACCTTAGTTTAGATAATTAGATAATAGTAGAGTAATCGGTGAAATACCAACCCCCAAATCCAATACCGAGATTCGTACCTTTCCATTTTCATAAAATATAAAATACAAAATAAACTTCCTCAACCTTAACCTTAGCGTAGTAACTTCTTACTAGCATTCCTATTCCCCAGAGAGGCGATATCAATACCGTGGCTTACCCTAATTACTACACTACAACGATTAGGTTCACTTTGCTAGGGTGTTATAAAACTTGCTCAAGAAAAGGAAGTTTCATTGACCCCGAACGACGTGTGTAGCGTTATCGATACACCCGAGAATGTGCCATGATTATTGCTCTAAAATGGATCTTCAAAGTGAAACTAGATGAGCATGGTGATGTATTGAAGAACAATGCTCGATTAGTTGCTAAAGGATACCGTCAAGAGGAGGGTATTGACTTTGAAGAATCTTTTGCTCCATTGCTCGAATCGAGGCAATCGTAATCTTTCGGCTAATCTTGCTAGTAAGAACATGGTAGTCTCATCGGATGGATGTGAAGGCGGCATTTACGAGCGGAGACCTTAAAGAAGTCGTCTCGTCGCCCAACTTTGAAGGATTTGTAAATCAAGAGCATCCTACTCACGTTTATCGTTTGAAGAAGGCCCTTTACGGTTTAAAGCAAGCTCCAGGGCATGGTATGATACATCACAAAGTTTCTTCTATCAACCGGATTTAGCAAAGGCGAGCTTGATCCAACATTGTTCACCGTGAAGTCGAGCAAACATTTAATTCATGTTCAAATTTATGTTGATGATATTATTTTTGCCTCGGCGGACCCAATGGAATGTGATCATTTTCTAATGAAATGAGCTCAAAATTTCAAATGTCAATGATGGGACAAATGTCATTTTCTTGGGATTACAAATTTCACAAAGTCCGGAGGCATTTTCATAAATCAATCTAAATATGCAACAGAGATCTTAAAGAAATTTGGATTTGATTCAAGTGACCTCAGACACCCCATGATTGATCGAACCAAACCGATCATGATTGACCAAATGAAATATCGTAGTATGATTGGATCCACGATGTACCTCGGCTGCTAGTAGACCAGACATCTTGTTCGCCGTTTGCATGTGTGCTAGATACCGTGCTAAGCCTACTAAAAAGCACCTTGAAGCGATTAAAAGGGTCTTTCGGTATCTCTAAGGAACCATCAATATGGGTCTTTGGTACCAAGGACACCGGTATGTCACTAACGACCTATCACGAGATCTTGATCATGCGGTGTCAAGATACTCATCAAGTACATCCGGAGGTGCTCGCTTTTGGGTGATAAGCTTGTGAGTGGTCTTCAAAGAAGCAAATGAGTACTTCTATTTCCTCTACAGAGGTGAATACATAGCCATGTCATCTGTTGTGCTCAAATCTTATGGATGATATCTCGATTATCGACTATGGCTTTGAATTCAACAAAATTCCTATGTCTTGTGATAATAAAAGTGTTATTGCTCTCATGCAACAATGTTCAACACTCAAGAGCAAAGCATATCGACATTCGACATCATTTCATCGAGGAACAAGTGGAAAAAGGTGTAGTGGAACTCTATTTTGTGAGGATCGAATACCGCTTAGCGAGACATCTTCACCAAACTCTTCCAAGAGAACGCTTTGAGTTTATTCTTCCACGACCGGGCATGAAAAGCCTTCAACCGAAACACTCAAACGTCTTGGAGGAAGACGAGGAGTAAAGGTCTATCTTCATCTATCTCACATATATATCTATTAAAAAAATCAAATAGAAAAATATAAAACTTTCAAAACCAAAAAAAAAAAAAAAAAAAAAAAAAAAAATTGTCATTTTGTCTTGTTTCTCTCGATTCGATAATATCTGGTCTAGATGTTGCCATTCAAAGAATGACACGGGACTTTAGATGTTGTTCAATTTTATAAAAAAAAAAAAAAAAAAAAAAAAAATTGGGAGAAAAAAATAAAAATGGGTTATTGTCATTTGAGTAACCCGCTTTTCTAAAAAAACGAGCCATGCTTTATCATGACTTTCAAAATTCCATGCTCGATTCTATAAACCGTTATTCTTTGAAAATTAATCGCTTTGAAAAATAACTCGCCTCTATTTTTGATAATTATCCGGACTTATTTGTCAAAATATCAATCTCTCGATCAACAACCTATGTCATTGATTGAGGGGAGAATGATTTCAATTAAATTAAAAGTTATTTGGCATTCAATTGTTTTCAAAAGATATTCATGCATCTTTATCAATGGGTTTAAAGTCTTAAATCCGATCCTTATCGATTAAAACGCTTTCATAATCAAGTCACAATTCTCCTTAAAAGCTTTCAAAATCAATTTAAATCTATAAGAGATCACAAATCTCAAATGATTTGATAATTGTGATCGGGGAGAATTTGTGATTTAAATTGGACTTAAAGCGAGGATTCGGTAAATGGTTTTACAAGGATGTACATGTTATCCTCCCGCATGTGACAAACGATTTCAAATTTTCCATTCACATGTTGAGGGGAGCATCTATCTTACACCTATGACTTGAAACGTGATCATTTATCCCAATGCGTGTTCCTCTAGTATGTGCATAACTCCTTTCAAACCTCGAGGCACATATTGAGGGAATAAATTATGGAAACCTCATCCTTCCCGAAAATGCTATATCTACTTGATTTGATCAAGGAAGTGATGGTGATATCTTTTAGAAAATGGTAATCAAAGAAGTAATTTCTTCCTCTTGCCTCCCAGTGTGCAAAACGATTTTAAACATTTGATGCACATGTTGAGGGGGAGCACTTATTCTAAAAATATCAAAAACAATTCAGTACAAAATGTTTTGATAATATATCACAAGTATCCGGATTGATTTTCAAATGGTTTTCAATTGATTCCAATGGCGGATGAACAATACCTAATAGACCGACCAACTTTACTTTATGTACGGTGATATAAGGATGATAAGGTTAGGTATTAGTTCCCATGATCCGCCTGAACCGGAGGGATCTACCGAGGACAATCCACTAGTTAGTGTAGAAGTCCTTAGGTATGATGATAAAAGGAGAAAAGTGAGATATGGGAAGAGTGCGGATGAGATAGAGCAAGCTTGGAACAAACCCAACAAGGTTCTTGCTATGAAGTCTCGGTAAGCTTCAAGGGGTTGAAGAATTAAAAAGAATTGAATGAGAAAGGGTGAAAACAAATAGCCCTCCATTTATTCAACCTTAGGGCGTAAACCGGGTTCAATTCATATGCTCTTGATGGTAACATCGGTATTGAAGACAAGACGTCATGGACCCGGACCTTCGCACTTCAAATTTCCAAACCACTCAAGTTCCTCTTAAAGGACTTGTTTCATTCTCACGGGGCCGACATTATCTATTGACTTCCTCTTAGAGATTGTTGATATTGAAGAAGGAGACCCTCTCCCTAGTCTCGATGCAGATCCAAATATGCACAAACCGAGTCTAGAGCCACGAGATCATCAATAAATCTCATTAGGACACTTCCAATGAAGACTCTCTGCTTCACACAATGTGGAAAGAGAGATTATATCTTGAGTCCCACGCATTATCCTTGTGGTTTTGCACGAACATCCGAGTGATATGAACATATTCACGGTGAAGATGGAAAACCTTCGAGCCAACATCACACAAGCTCCTCGGTAGGTGGCATGTGAGATCTATTATATAGATCAACCATGTGACAACCGAACAAAACAATGGGCGATTCAATCTCTTGAATCAATCACAGTTCGAGTTATGGATTGACGGATACCTTTGAAAAACCGGTCTTTGTGCTTAACAACTCTTTTCTTTAGCACATCGACCGTGTACTCATTTTCATACCAAAGGTGTTTTTATGATTGATAATTGATTTTCAATAAAACCTCGTTGTATTGCAAAACAATTTCTATTGAGCAATACGATTGTTTTCAAATCTCTTTCATCAATCGGTGGACTTAAAATTATTTGGTTCACTCACTCGTGTTGTCTTCTTTGAGATGTTCGGTTTGAGAACAACTAGAGCATTGCGAAACCATCAAGGAAATTCTTGAATTATACACGATCACATGCGGTACATGTCTTGATCAACGGAAACCGTGGGTGTGTACCTCAATTCAACGAAGTGATCAAAGACACTTTCGTGCGATTTATTAGCTAAGCATGTGTATGCGGTACACCCGACGCGTTTAACGATCGAATGAAGCTGATCAATCCATAGCCGCATGCTCATTAACACATTCATCTCAAAAGAAATCATGATAAGTGCATCAATGACTCGATATTTTCACTCCATGCTTCGCTACTGCTGCGCCAATATCATGAATCAACTAAAGCTTCGCTACTCGATGAGAAGATATCATGATCCGAATGTGAGCATGTCGGTCGAATGTCACAACATCACATAGAACCAACACCACAATGAATGTCTCGGAGATTTTTAGTAGTGATGATCTCAAAAGTGGCTCAAATTTATTATCACGTGGATCCGTAAAAGACCTCCTCCTAGAGTAACCAAACATGCAATGAGAAGAATCAATGACTACGAGCTTGAGACAAAGTACTACATCAAGAATGCAAGAACAATTGTTAATGTCATATCTGTTTGTATTCAATGTAATTTTAGTATATGTTTGAGGTGACCTCCTGGGGAGATTGTTAGGAATAGAAATTCCGGTATTAAAGAGTCGGTCACCTCAGTATATGTAATCGTTAGAAAGCTAGTATTCATAGTTATTTTAAGTTAATAGTATTTAGTTAAGTAACACCGTGGAGGACGGACGGTCTTTACCCACCGTATGCGATCCATGACCCGTTGTGTGGCGTTTATGTAAGACTATAAATACTCTCTACCTCCCAGGTAGAGTTGAGCTCATAATAATATCTTTCACTTTCTCACTAAGTTCCCTAAACCTCTAACTTTCTCTCTAAAAACTCTCTTGTACGCCTACTTGTATTAATGGTTTGATGTATGTGAAATCAATATCCTACAAGCATCAATGATGAAGTTAATCCTTTGCTACTCCCCGAAGATGCTCCATTTGAAAACATATTTGCTCTGAATCATCATCGAAACCATCTTCTTGAGAGACATCGACTCTGCTACCTCGATCCTCAACAACCGCCACATGAACACCTTAGAAAATGGACTCACGATCATCCACTAGACACCATCATTGGAAATCCCTCTCGTCTCAGATCAACACGGAAACAACTTGCAACCGATGCCTTATGGTGCTTCTTCAACTCCGTACTATCTAAGATCGAACCAAAGATGTTAAACCGCCATGAATGAAGATAGTCGGTTCAATGCCATGCAAGATGAAATTCATGAGTTTGATCGACTTGATGTATGGGAGTTAGTACCGCCTCGTGACTGTACTATGATTATTGCTCTTAAATGGATCTTCAAAGTGAAACTTGATGAGCATGGTGATGTGTTGAAGAACAAGGCTCGATTAGTTGCTAAAGGATACCGTCAAGAGGAGGTATTGACTTTGAAGAATCTTTTGCTCCAGTTGCTCGAATCGAGGCAATCGAAATCTTCGGCTAATCTCGCTAGTAAGAACATGGTAGTCTATCGGATGGATGTGAAGACGGCATTTCGAACGGAGATCTTAAAGAAGTCGTCTCACGCCGCCCAACTCGAAGGATTTGTGAATCAAGAGCATCCTACTCACGTTTATCGTTTGAAGAAGGCTCTTTACGGTTTAAAGCAAGCTCCAGGGCATGGTATGATACAACGTCAAAGTTTCTTCTATCTACGGATTTAGCAAAGGCGCATTGATCCTACATTGTTCACCGAAGTCGTGCAAACATTTAATTCATGTTCAAATTTATGTTGATGATATTATTTTTGCCTCGGCAGACCCAATGGAATGTGATCGTTTTCAAATGAAATGAGTTCAAAATTTCAAATGTCAATGATGGGACAAATGTCATTTTCTTGGGATTACAAATTTCACAAAGTCCGGAGGCATTTTCATAAATCAATCTAAATATGCAACGAGATCTTAAAGAAATTTGGATTTGATTCAAGTGACCTATTGACACCCATGATTGATCGAACCAAACTAGATGGGGACCACTCGGGATCATGATTGACCAAACGAAATATCGTAGTATGATTGGATCCCGATGTACCTCCTTGCTAGTAGACCGGACATCTTGTTCGCTGTTTGCATGTGTACTAGATGCCGAGCTAAGCCTACTAAAAGGCACCTTGAAGCGATTAAGCGGGTCTTCGGTATCTCAAGGAACCATCAATATGGGTCTTTGGTACCGAAGGACACCCAGTATGTCGCTAATGACCTATCACGAGATCTTGATCATGCGGTGTCAAGATACTGTCGAAGTACATCCGGAGGTGCTCGGTTTTTGGGTGATAAGCTTGTGAGTCTGGTCTTCAAAGAAGCAAATGAGTACTTCTATTTCCTCTGAGAGGCTGAATACATAGCCATGTCATCTGTTGTGCTCAAATCTTATGGATGAAATCTCAATTATCGACTATGGCTTTGAATTCAACAAAATTCCTACATCTTGTGATAATAAAAGTGCTATTGCTCTCTCATGCAACAACGTACAACACTCAAGAGCAAAGCACATCGACTTTCGACATCATTTCATCGGGGAACAAGTGGAAAAAGGTGTGGTGGAACTCTATTTTGTGAGGTGCGAATATCGGTTAGCGAACATCTTCACCAAAGCTCTTCCAAGAGAACGTTTTGAGTTTATTCTTCCGTCTTGGCTTGAAAAGCCTTCAACCGAAACACTCAAACGTCTTGAGGAGGAAGACGAGGAGTAAAGGTCTATCTTCATCTATCTCTTGTATATATCTATTCGAAAATCAAAATACAAAATTATAAAACCCTCAAAAATCAAATAGAAAAATATAAAACTTTCAAAATCCATAAAAATTTGAAAAAAAAAAAAAAAAAAATCGAAAAACCTAAAAATATTGTCATTTTGTCATGTTTTTCTCGGTTCGATAATATCTGGTCTTTGTGTTGTCATTCAAAGAATGACACGGGACTTTAGATGTTGTTCGAATGTAAAAAAAAAAAAAAAAAAAAAAAAAAGAGAAACGATGGTTTATTGTCATTTCGGCGATAACCGCTTTTCAAAGAAAGAAACGAGCCATGCTTTACCTTGTTTTCAAATTCAATGCTCGATTCTATAAACATTTATCTCTTTGAAAATTAAGCGCTTTGAAAAATAACTCGGTCTCTATTTTTGATAATCGTGCGGACTTATTTGTCAAAATATCAATCTCTCAATCAACAACCTATGTCATTGATTGAGGGGAGAATGATTTCAATTAAATTAAAAAGTTATTTGGCATTCAATTGTTTTCAAAAGATATTCATGCATGTTTTATCAATGGAGTTTAAAGTCTTAAAATCCGATCCTTATCGATTAAAACGCTTTCATAATCAAGTCACAATTCTCCTTAAAAGCTTTCAAAATCAATTTAAATCTATAAGAGATCACAAATCTCAAATGATTTGATAATTGTGATCGGGGAGAATGTGTGATTTAAATTGGTTTAAACTGATAATTCGGTAAATGAAAAATGAATTGGATTTATAAGGAAGAACATGCTCTCCTTCCCACATGTGACAAACGATTTCAAATTTTCCATGCACATGTTGAGGGGGAGCATCTATCTTAAACCAATGAGTATAACGTGATCACTTATCTCAATGTGCAGGTTCCCTCTAGTATGTGCAAAAACTCTTTTCAAATCTCGAGGCACATATTGAGGGGGAGCAAACTTATGAAAACCTCATCCTTCCCTAAAATGCTTCATCTACTTACCTTGATTAGGGAAGTGATGTTGATATTTTTTTAAAATAGTAATCAAAGAAGTAATTTCTTCCTCTTGCCTCCGTGTGCAAAACGATTTCAAACAATTCATGCACATGTTGAGGGGGAGCACTTATTCAAAAAAATATCAAAAACAATTCAGGTACAAAATGTTTTGATAATATATCACAAGTATCTGGATTGATTTTCAAATGGTTTTCAATTGGTTCCAATGGCGAGATGAACAATACCAAATAGTCCCACCAACTTTACTTTATGTATGCGGTGATATAAGGATGATAAGGTTAGGTATGTGTTCCCATGATCCGCCGAGCCGGAGGGATCTACCTGGGACTATCCACTAGTTAGTGTAGAGTTCTTAGGTATGATGATAAAGGAGAAAATGAGATATGGGAAGAGTGCGGATGAGGCGAGCTAGTATTGGAACAAACCCAACAAGGTTCTAGCTATGAAGTCTCGGTAAGCAATGAAGGGGTTGAAGAATTAAAAAGAATTGAATGAGAAAGGGTGAAAACAAATAGCCCTCCTTTATTCAACCATAGGGCGAAACCGGGTTCAATTCATATGCTCTTGATGGTATCATCGGTATTGAAGACAAGGCGTCATGGACCCAATGACGATTGCACTTCAACTTTCCAAACCACTCAAGTTCCTCTTAAAAGGACTTGTTTCATTCTCACGGGAACCGACATTATCTATCAACCTTCTCTTGAGATTGTTGATATTGAAGAAGAGACCTCTCCCTAGTCTCGGCATAGGAACCAAATATGCACAAAATTGAGTCTAGAGCCACGAGATCATCAATAAATCTCATTTAGGACACTTTCAATGAAGACTCTGTTTCACACAATGTGAAAGAGATTATATCTTGAGTCCTCGCATTATCCTTGTGGTATTGCGGAACATCCGAGTGATGTGTTTACATATTCACAATGAAGATGGAAAGCCTTACGGAGCCAACATCAAACAAGCTCACGGTAGGTGGCATGAGATCTATTATATAGATCAACCATGTGACAACCGAGCAGAAACAATGGGGCGATTCAATCTCTTGAATCAATCACAGTTCGAGTTATGGATTGGCGGATACCTTTGAAAACCGGTCTTTGTGCTTAATAACTCTTTTCATAGCACATTGACCGTGTACTAATTTTCAAACCAAAAGGTGTTTTATGATTGATAATTGATGTTCATTAAAACCTTCGTTGTATTGAAAAAACAATTTCTATTGTGCAATACACGATTGTCTTTCAAATCTCTTTTCATCAATCGGTGGACTTAAATTATTTGGTTCACTCACTCCGTGTTGTCTTCTTTGAGATGTTCCGGTTTGAGAACAATTAGAACATTGCGAAACCCTGTCAAGGAGATTCTTAGGAATCCTTCACGATCACGAAGCGATACTTGTCTTGATCAACAGGAACCGTGGGCCGTGTACCTCAATTCAACGAAGTGATCAAAGACACTTTCGTGTGCTTTATTGCTAATGCTTTATGCGGTACATCCCACGTTTGGTGATCGGAATGAAGCGGTCAATCCATAGCCGCGTACTCACACTACATTCATCTCAAAAGAAATCATGATAAGTGCATCAATGGCTCGATATTTTCACTCCATGCCTTTCTGCTGCGCCAATATCATGAATCAACTAAAGCTTCCGCTACTCTGATGAGAAGATATCATGATCCAGAATGTGAGCATGTCGGTCCTAAAGTCACAACATCACATAATACCAACACCACAATGAATGTCTCAGAGACTTTTAGTAGCTGATGATCTCAAAAGCTGGCTCTAATGTATTATCACGTGGATCTGTAAAAGACCTCCACCTAGAGTAACCAAACATGCAATGAGAAGAATCAATGACTACGAGCTTCAGAGCAAAGTACTACATCAAGAATGCAAGAACAATTGTTAATGACATATCTGTTTGTATTCAATGTAATTTTAGTATATGTTTGAGGTGACCTCCTTAGGGAGATTGTTAGGAATTAGAAATTCGTGTATTAAAGAGTCGGTCACCTCAAGTATATGTAATCGTTAGAAAGCTCGTAGTCGTAGTTATTTTAAGTTAAGTAGTATGTAGTTAAGTAACACCGTGGAGGACGGACGGGTCTTTACCTTCGTATGCACGATCCACGACCCGTTGTGTGGCGTTTATGTAAGACTATAAATACTCTCTACCTCCCAAGGTAGAAAGTTAGAGCTAATAATAAGATTTTTCTTTCTCTCACTAAAGTTCCCTAAACCTCTAACTTTCTCTCACTAAAACTCATCTCCTATACGCCTATGTATGATTGTGTTATGATGTGTATGTGAAAACTAATATCTTACAACTTGTTTTGTTCCAGCATATTTCAAACGTCCCCCACCCCCATTTGAAAGTGATGGGCTGTGGTCCAATGGGGAAACGGTTTGGCTTGGGTGTGAGGTGGGTTGTCCTAGTGTCTTTTAACCAAAAGTTTTCATTTTACATCTAGTGAATTAACCCAGACAAGAACAAATGTAACAAAACTCAACATAATGAAATTTTGTGACTAAGGAGGATTATTGCTCTTAGCTTTCTTGGCGATGGACTCCAAGGTCACACCTTTTCTGGGAGCAACTATTGGCGCGACGCGGAAGACGACAAATGCGATATAACAAGACTATACCATTGAAATACGTAACTCTTATGAGCTCTTTACGAGGGGTCTAGTGTCGGGTCGGGTAGAAACACAATCGGGTGTTCTCCCTTGGTCCAAAGCTAACAAGCAAACACACCCCTTTTGCGATATTACTATTGTGAGCCAAGAGCACAAGCTACCACTTTTGTGGTGTCTACGCGAGCACTTACCCTACGCACAACAATACCCATCGTTACTCCCCTTGTGGGGATCGTGGCTGACCAGAATCAAACACCCTCGGCTGAGTGTAAACACACACTAAATCTCATAAATTAACAACAAAAGTGACATGACGAGTAACATTCAAAACAAGGAGTAAAAATCATTTATCGATTTGGGTCAACCCGAATAGGCTAAGGAAGATTTTTAAGCTTAAGAAAATGAGAACTACTCATAAGCCGAAAACAGTGTAGCCTGTTAAGTTTTAAAACAAACCTAGAATAAACATCTTAGTTCAAAAGCCGATTATTAAGTAAATTTTCATGAGTTCATAATTGTAGGTTTTTCTTGTGTTCTTTTGTGTGACAGCCGACAACAACAACAACATAGAAATTAATATTTTACCAATTCACAAATCCCTTGACATAACCCATATCTCGACATACATGAAACTGAAGATACACATAATTAAATTAACCAATTAATTCCTAATACAAAAACAACAAGAGTATTATTCTTACAAAAATCTGGCAGTGGGTCGAAGGACATGAACACCGAAACAAAGAAACCAAATTGGAGGAGACTCGAGGTGAATTGGGACAATTAACTTCTGGAGTAGCTTCCTTATGCCCTCAACTACAAAACCTCTCTATCAATTTTGAGAAGCCCCATGATTGGAGGAACCCTAATTTTAGGTGATTGTGTGTGAAAAATGTGAGAAACCTGTAACAAAATCGGCCCTATTTAGAGAGGAGGAAAAAGGAAAGGAGTCTTGACTCTTCCATGGTCTAGCTTGTAGGAGTCTTCTTGTTCTTGGCTGTTGTCACCCACTCCTAGCCACGCCTCAAGGTGACAGTGATGGCTATGTGGTTAGCCTAAGTATTTATAGAAGAGTGATAAGAAGGGTTATGGGAGTTGACTTTAAAGAAAGAAGGAAATATCCTATTTTTGTGTTTGTCTCCTGGTTTGTATCGACAAAAGAGAGAGAAGAAGTAGCAGGTGAAAGAAAAACGTGGGAGAGAGAGTGGGGATATATTGGGTCTGTTTTGTTTTATTATACAAGGCAGTATACTCGGTACCCCGTGTTTTGTCGAATCCTCGAATAAACATACCTTCTCGATACCAGAAAAATATAGGAATTATATTTTCGAAGCGATTTCTTAAACGTAATATTATGACATTCTTATTATGTTGAAATTTGATTATAAATGTTTAGTTATTAATTTGGTGTCAGATGCGGCTGTGCATGGCTTCCTAAATTCACGAGATAACTTCGTTTTCTTCCGTAAATTATCGGTGAATGGGAAAGGTGTATATTTCGCTTATCTAATTCTTTGTTTTAGTTTTGAATACTCTTTGCTTGTTGCGATATGCGGAATAACTATTAGATTAAGCTTATGTATGCTTAAATTTTACTAGGATAATAAAAAATTTCACATTTATTATACCGATACTTAGTGGACTAGCGGTGTCTTATTTCTAAGGAAACGAGATGACCTCTCGGTTTTAATTTTTTGATATTGGCATTCTGTCATAAAATAATTGATTTAAATTTTCTGACGTGGTAAATATTATTATAATAATCCGAAATTTTACGGGTTGTTATACCTCCCTTTTGCCGAATTCTCTTACAACAATAGTTACCACTCTAGCATTAAGGCGCCCCATTTGAGGCCTTTGTATGGCGAAAATGTCGTTATCTGTTTGTTGGGCGAAGTTGGCGAAAGTCAACTTACTGAGTCCCGAACTTGTCTTAGAAACCACCGAGAAGATAGTTCGATTCAAATCGGTTGCAAACCGCTCGTGATAGACAAAGAGTTATGCCGATAAGAGGCGTAAACCTTTAGAATTTCGGGTTGGAGATCGTGTTATGTTGAAAGTTTCTCCTTGGAAAGGAGTGATTCATTTGGGAAACTTGGAAAACTCAATCCCGATATATTGGTCCTTTCCAATCTCGGAAAGAATCGGACTGTAGCATACCGCTTGGAGCTACCATCGGGCCCGAGTAGTGTACACAATGTCTTTCATGTTAGTAATCTTAAGAAATGTCTTTCGGAAGAAAACATATTTGTGCCTTAAGAGTTATTCGTGTTGATGAGAATTGAATTTTGTCGAGGAACCGATTGAGATTATGGATCGTGAGATTAAGAGGTGAAGAATAGCCGTATTCGATTATTAGGTTCGTTGGAACCCGGCATGCACGGAGTTCACTTGGGAGCGTGAGGGCGTTTTCAGAGGAAGTATCCTAAACTTTTCATGACATCAAGCAACTCGGAGTGAAACCCGGACGAGTTTCTTCTGAGGTGGAGGTTGTGACAAGCTGGCAATTTAGAGTCTATTTTAGGTAACCGCATTACGTTCAATTAAACCGAGTTTTGCCTTTATCACTATTTTTATAAACCGTGACTTGATTTTATATAAATCGATTGGTTTTCGGTTTATTTCATTATTAAATGAGTTATCGTATGCGTTTTAACTCTATTTGGTAGGCACTATTCGATTCGACACTAGAAAAGCCTAAAACAAGAGTTATTGTAACTTTTAGACCGTAACTCGAAAATTGACAAATAAATAGTCAAAACTCGTGGAAAAACGTAAGTAACGATGTTGGAAAGTTAAATAAATGTTGTGGGACACTCGGGGACGATATGTGAGCTCGGGAATGGGTAAACGAGATAGATACGAAAAGTTTCAATGAACCCTCCTCTTTTGGCACCGCCGCCCCCCTCCTAAATAATTATTTTCAAGTCCTAGCTCTAGTATATAATCCCCACTCAAGTTTCATTTCACCTCATTTGTTTCTCTCTCTAGAAAACATACACACCACTTTATCTCTCTACCTTTCTCTCTCTACAAGAAATAAACCCTAACCCTAAAAACACCTTAGTGGCTGCCGGCCACTATTCCGGCCACCACCGCCGTACGCCGACGCGTCCACCACCACCTCCACCACCAAAAGATAGATCTCTTTCTCCTCTTTCCAACCATATATCATACACTCAATTTGGACTTCATTAACACCTTCAAACTCAAGAATTAAGATTCGTACTTTTAGGGGTTCAAAGGGCTTTTGCAATTGGTGACTAGATAAGGTAAAGGGAACATGTTTTGAGCTTGATTGGGCAATAAAAACCCATGAATTAAATTCTAGGGTTTTGACCCATGAATGAAATTTGGGGCTTTTGGGTGGAACATGAAATTAAAGCTAATTAGTGTTGAAATAAACAAGTAATTAGTGTTTGGTACATGTGTGGTGTATTAATTTGATGGGTTTATGCATTTAGGGTTTAGTTGCATGTTCTTGGTTAAGAATAGTTGATGGGTTTTGTGTTTAGTTAGGTTTGGAGCTTGAATGATTGGATTTGAGTGTTGTAGAATTGATTTGGTTGAGTTTAGTTGTGATGTATGGGACGTACGAACCACCTAGGGCTCGTACATGGCTCATATGGTGCGTACGAGACCCACTTGGGTCATGGGTCCGACTCGGGTCAATTTGGTAGCTTGTTGATTGGTGTTGTTGAGGTTTGGATGAGACGCGTGGAGCCGAAAAGCTTCTAGAGCTTGTTTGGTTCACGTGGTATTAACCGTGACCGTGTCATGACCATTAGGGTCTTAACATTGGTTTCGAGTACTTTTGGTTAATTGATTGATTGGCGAGATTGTTTTGAGTTGGTTTGGGATTGAATTGCGATATTGTGACATTTAATTTGGACTTGATATATATAATGTTGACTTTGAGCTACGTCGGCGTCACTTTGACTTTTTAGTCAATAGTTGACTCCGACAAAGCCGTAATATGGACTTTAGTATAATTTGGACAATTGATTGATTAAAAGCCGAGAAGTTATGACTCGTGCTCGTGGACTCGAAACGAATAACGTTATGAAACTTATAATGGAATTTGACGAAATATACATTTATACATGAGAATGCTAATAGAACTATGAAATGTAAATAATAATGGGCTTTTGTACCAAAAATATCGATAACAAGATTTATCTTGTTATTTACTATTTTTAAACGAAACTAACGACTAAATTGGAAATGTTTTGTAATAAATAAGTAATTAATGTTTGAATACCGTTTATCAATAAATGTCAAATGTGGACATTTAATATTAGATAAGTAATTATTTACTTGTGTTATGTGCATGGGTTACGGATAACCTAGCATTAATAGTGTTGATCCAGCGTGGGTAGCGGACTTATTAGGTTGACAATCTAATAAGAGCCCGCTAAATACGTTAGGTAACCTTATTAATGGGTGACTTATCCTTATGACTCTTTAGGATACGATTGATTTATGGGATAATAAGCGACACGAATAAATGAATGAATTTATCGAGTTGACGAATTCGATAAGGTCTACTATTTATTCTGAAACTTATTGAACTATGGAGTTTATCGTTTAGAGGTCTCATTGTGTCGCATCAAGTTATATATTGGTTGTTTGAGTGCATTCATGGCATCATATTGAGTCGATACACCCACATGAGGATACCAAACACTAGGATTAATGGTGAAACGAGACGTTTTTGGAAATAAAGAAATGGAATATATTGGGGTAGATAACGTTGATTTTGAGGAATATGTGTATTAAAGTTGGTCTACATTAATAGGTTGTGCCGAGTCGATAGTTGCTGTGCTGTGATATTGTTATCTTCTACTAGTGTTTATTGTGCGTTGATTGCTTGCGTTGATTGCTTGAGGTGAGTTTCATAGCTCCACTTTTATCTACGTTTTAACTACGTTTTGAACTACTTTGGGGTGAGAATCATGCTGCTGTTTTTGGACCGTTAAAAACTATTTGGATTTGATTATATGCTTGACTGTTTAGATAGATGTGTGGTAGTTGTTGCCTTAGTTTAGGTTAGGCGTGCCTAACTAGAATAGACTTCTACAACGACCTAGTCCGGGGTTGGCAATTGTTCTAGATTTTGCCACGACGGTCTTTGGACTAGAGTCATGACTCGAGTTGTCCCTGGATGCGGGACGTGTGTTATGATTGGTGATCCGGAATGGATCGGTGTGAAAACGGTATTTATCTATCTTAGGTCTTGCATAGCAAATCAACTTTATTGGTCCACTATGATTTTGATGAACTTAAACCTATGAACTCACCAGCGTGGTGACCTTTTAACATGATTTCGGTATTTGAAAGATGTGGATTGTGGAAGCTTGGCAAGAAGGTGGGGTTCAAGGATCATTTCTGACTCTGATAAACTATGGGGACCTATTTTATTAAACTATGTTTTGGGCCTAATATTTATACTTTCGGATTAAATGTTTGAATGTTTGATTTGGGATTGGATTTAAATGGTTAAATGGTTATCTTTTATTATACTTGTGTGCGATACCAATCCAATAGTAGCATACGAAAACTTGATTAAGTCTTCCATTGCATAGAGATTTGGGGTGTTACAAAACTAATAATGTTAGAAAAATAAGATCACTATATGGTCTTTCTTACCAAACTTAAGAGTACTTACTCCGATTGCGACATACGTAAACATTCATTACTGGAACTCCCGTTGCGGCAACAAACCACACCTAAGCTATCGGCGAAAAAAAAACACACTATGTCACCGGTTTGTATTTTTGTTTTGCAACTTTATCCACAGTTGTAAGTTTGGAAAATATTAACCATTAGGAACTACACTTTACACCTAAAAACTGAAATTGCAAACAAATTGATTGGTTCCCCCACTAAAATCTGTTAAACTTCACACCCATGAGACACATTCATCTCAGCAACCACAAAGGTTAACCACCATCTCTGGCGCTTCACAGACCACCACTTCAACGAAACCCTAACCCACCAATTGAAAAACAATAATTGCAAACTAATTTAAAACAACTCATACCTTTAATCTTAAATGCAGATACTAATTTTCTGTTCTTGATGAAAAGCCTCTTGTTGTTCATAACAAAGGGTAGCCAATGATAACCTAAAATCATCAAAGCAATAAGTAATCCGGTGACTTTAAATTGAAGTAATTCATACCTTTAAAATGATTTTGGTGATTAGGAGTTTTATGTTTGTTTAGGATTTCTCTGGAAGAATATGAAGTTGTTTGTGTTTTTATGATAAAAAGGCAGTTGTGGAAGGTGCTGGAAAATTACTTTAAACATGGTTAATGACGTTTATGTTTGTATTACGGGGTTATTACGGGAAAACGGGTGTGAACAGGAAAAGACGCAACACAATTTGACCAATCAAAAAATGGCACACGGGCCAGTAAGTAACTGTTGGGCCACTGTTTACATTATTTTTATTAATCACAGACCAATAATAAAAAGAATTAAAGGGAAAACGGGCCTTTAAAAATTTCGTTTTGCCCCGTTCAAAAATCCCCTTTAGTATATTTTATAATATAATATAATGAAAAAAATACGTATGGTTGTGGAACTCCGTTTTTATTTATTTAATTTTCTTTTTAATTTTACTTTTGGACTTAAGTGTAAAGTAACATATATTCTGATTAATTAATAGAATTTGCAACAACCTTAAACTTTTAAAAAGGACAATATTAATTCCTATTTTATAGACTTAAGTGTAAAGTAACACATATATTCTTATTGATTAGTTGATTTTTATTAAAAATGAAAAAAATACGTATGGTCGTGGAGCTCCTTTTTTATTTATTTAATTTTCTTTTTTAATTTTACTATTGGACTTAAGTGTAAAGTAATATATATTCTGATTAATTAATAGAATTTGCAACAACCTTAAACTTTTAAAAAGGACAAATATTAAATCCTATTTTATAGACTTAAGTGTAAAATTCTCTGTTTTCATAATTTTTAATCCATCTGTCACGACTTTATTTTTCACATTTCCTTTGCGGATTGTCCCAAATTAATTTTCCACTATTAAAACTAGATAATGAATTTAAATTGCTATTATCGTATTACCCTCACTTGAGATAATTATTAGGAACTTTAAAAAAAAAATTACATTAAATAATTAATGATAAAATTGTCATTATGCAAAAAGTAAAAAGACAAATTTGTAATGTTTTTGAATTTTTTAAAATGTGTGTTTTTGTCAATAGACAATTATTTTAAACAATGAGAGTAGTAAATTTATAACCTTAACAAATACCTCATACAGTTTACACTTAAAAAATTGTTATTATTATTATTATTATTATTATTATTATTATTATTATTATTATTATTATTATTATTATTATTTTTTTTTTTTTTTTATTTTTTTTTAACATCACTTTATTAGAAGAACATAGGTTCTGAGAAATTAGAAGGAGCCGAGATACTAACTGAGCCCCACTCTTTAGGTATATAAGCTAATCCTACTAAAAATGTGAGCATTGTGACGTGAATGTCTTGAGTCATGAGAATCTTGGATCGCTTTTAGTAAGGTTCTGCGTTCTTCTCGGGTTTAAAAGAGAGAATGAAAATGGGAGAAACCCTATCCAATATCCGCACATTTAGCCTCGTGCTTGACGCCAGCGTAACGTTCTTGACTTCAATCATTTCACGATCGGGCACAAAATATGAAACGACTCTTCTTTATTATTATTATTATTATTATTATTATTATTATTATTATTATTATTATTATTATTATTTATTTTATTTTTATTATTATTATTATTATTATTATTATTATTATTTTAAGCGTCACTTTATTAGAAAATCATAGGATTCTGAGAATTAGTAGGGAATGAGGGATCTTAGCCCCCACTCTTTAAATTTATATGGTAAATCCTACTAAAAATATGAAGCGAAGACGTCTTCTAATGTCTTGAGTCACGAGGAATCTTGGGATCGCTTTAAGTAAGGTCACCGCGTTCTTCCAAGTTAAAAGAAGAGAATGAAAAGAACTATCCTATTTTATTCCAGCCTTTTTTTTTCGTTTTGTTGTGGGCCGACTATAATTTCTTATCTTAGCCCATATTTAGCCCATATTCGGAGATACTATAGATCAGATACATAAACTCACTATCCATAAATTTGGTTTGATAGACTCGCACCGCCTCACTATCCAGAAGTTACTATCTCACCAAAAGCAGAAAAAACCATTTAGATCAAAAGTGTACAGATACTTTTTAGGTTTCTTCGGGACAAAGGTTTTGCTCATATATTAGTTATATTTTATTTTGTTCATGGTCGTATTTTGTTGTGCTTTTGTGTCTAAATTCTTAATCTTTGTTAGGTATAATCTATTATCGGTCAAAAGACTCTTGGATTTTGATTGTGCCAGCAATTAGTATTTTTAAATAATTATTAGGTACCTTTGTTGGGTTCGTCCTACCGCTATTACAGTAATCATTTTGTATACATTGTAATTATTTATTTGTTTATGTTACTTAAGCCTAAAGGCTGTTTGGATTATTTTTTTTGGTGTGGTTTAAGCATGTTTTGAATGAATCTGAATTGTAGTTTCTAGATGTTCAAATCGATTATCACTTTTTTCTTTCGTTCTGAACTTGCAGAAAATATCAGTGACAAGGTATGTGTAGGCAGACCCGGACCATTTGTAAGTTCTAATATTTTTTTTTTCTTGGGTTAAGATTTTTGCATGCGGTATCAATTTCTGTGTTTGTTTAACTTTGTTGCTTTGCGTGTTTCGTCAGTGTTATTGGGTCTGCAAACTAAAGTCATCCTAATATATTTTCATCTTTAGTTTGTGTTCGCGATAATCTGATATTAATATTACTGCATAATATGTACACACACAAGTAATTTTAGAATCGTTGTAAGCATTGTTGGGCGAGTTTGAGTCTCTGTTTGAGTACGCATGTGAATGATCAACTGACGCTTATTTGTTTGTGAATGTTTGTAGGCGCATGGGTTTGAGGATTTTGATAAACATGAAAAACGGTTAGATTTTATTTGACCCGGTTGCTAACATCATTATTATTATTTTTTTGGTTAATGTTTGACTTGACTAACGAACTGTTTCATGTACAACCAGAAATAGCCTAGATGCAGCAAGAGTGGAGGAAGCACACCCCAGGATATTCACTAAGGCGAGCTGAAGCTGTAGGAACATCGGAATAAAACAAAAGAAAAGCCATGAGTGGGAAACCTCTCCGCAACCATTATTGGAGGTATTGATTGCCTTATTTGTCATGGTATTGGAAATAAACAGTTGGAGTAACATAGAATTGTATCTCACCTTGCCGATACAATATGAATTACGTGATATTGAAAATAAAATAAGGACATTTCTGGTATCTGTGCGCACACTATATTCCTTATATTGTTGGACACTTCTGGTATCCGTGTACGCACTACCTCTTTATAATGTTACGTCTTTCCAAATAGATTGTAGCGTTGGATAGAATACGAGATGGTGGTTGACAAACGATAATGTATCATCATTGGTTGCCTTTTTTTTCAGGTAAAATGACGACTTTGTATTCTTGGTTGATAATGGAAGAATTTCCAGCGTCTCATTAGCTAAGGGTTATGAACTTAAGGTATATTCTGTTTGATGGTTTTGTTTTCCGTAGAACATTTTTCTGAACATTCATATTTGTTAGAAGTTAAAAAAATACTTTTTAAATCCTCCACAAACAAATAAGTTGTTCTAACAGCCCCTTAGCGCATGTGCTTGGAATAGCTAAGTCCTATTCCTGCTGTTTCGATAACGTTATTGGATCACATAGTTTTAAGAAACGTGTATCATCCTTTAAGTTACTACCATAATAAATATGTAATGTCTAATTTAAGGGGCGTCTCGATTAGACTATATTTGTTTGGGCTTACAAAGTTATTTAAAATTGAAAATCTCATAAACTCTTCTTTTAACATTATAAATTTATAAGCTCGACTTGATAAGTTAATAAGCCACAAAAGTAGGCGTATGAACTTTTTCGAATTCGAACAAGCCCATATGCCTGCAAATATATTGAATGAGACACAACCTTTTATTTGGTTTTTGGCGAGCTACTAATTATTTTAATTTTTTATCTAGCCATGACATAAAACTTCTTCAAAAGCATAGACACGGGATGGTCGAGACGTAAATAAAGCAACAACAGGCTTCATGGAAAAGCTTATGGTGCCACGGTATTATTAACATGGTAACTTTCGTTGGTCAACATTAATATTTTTAAATGACTTTGATTTATGACAGTGTAAATTAGGTTTGCTGCAACATACATAAAAATACAGGATTTAATATACGAGTAAACCACCGATACTGCATGCTTGGTTGCTGCTTGGGAATACGTGGTTAAACTGCTTATGGGGTTTCTTAGGATATGACAGTTTCTGTACGAGAGGTACTTGAGGTCCTTGAAATTTGTACGGGAGGTTACGACAGAGCTTATGGCTTGCGTAGGATATGCATGCGTAAAAATTTGTACGGGAGGTTACGCAAGCATTGAAATTGTATTCCGGCAGTTTTTGTAGGATATAAATTTGTACGGGAGGTTATGCAAGCATTGAAATTGTATTCCGGGTGAGTTCCAACCCGTTTGACCCATTACCCTTTTAGCTATATTTTAAATATAATACTGCAGCTTTATTGATGATTAGTGATGCATCATGATTCCTATTCCTTTGAGGAATTCGGGTCGCAAAGGGTCAACAACCTCTACTGGACATGCTTTAGCAAGAGGTATTGAGAATCTTGGAAGTTTCATGGATTTTTAATCGTTGGTTTATTCCTTTTTTCGTTAAATGCTAATAGATACCACTAGGTGATCATTGTATCTTTTTTCCTAACAGGTTGGTAGGCAATAGAGGTGAGAAAGTTGGTCTTGCGCAAGCCTAGGCATGTGGGTTTAGCTTATTGTAATCGTAAAATTAGACAACCATCTGGTATGCCCTGTTTTTGGTGTTTAAGCATTCAACCTATATCAAAGTCATGTATATTTCGTTTAATGGAAACTTTGTTCTTTGATCATGACAATCCGCAACTCACCGTCGCAAAATTCGGTATCGGAACACCCCCGCCGCGACGCGGCGGGTACCAATTACTTGTTATTCAATAATACTACATACGTGCCAAAAATATCAACCTGGAGCACAATTTATTAAGATTACAAATAAATACACGAGACATGCATGGACTTCAATTTTTATTGAACAAAATAATGTTTATAATGTTGTTATGAGTTTAAATTAACGTTTATATTAAAACTTTGTGTATGCACGATGTTATAACATACATAAACACAAATATGAACTAAATTTGATTCATATGAGAATTACCTACATCGTACTCCAAAACTAGTGTTTATGAGATATTGTTTCTCTTACATAATTGTTTAAAAAAGTAATTCACTTTTTATAAAAAGCATCGTTCGGATGGAACGAATGGCTCAAAAACCCCTACATTATTGTTTTGTAATCTAGCTCCTTGCTATTTCTAATAAAAGCGCGTTCAAAAAAAAAAAAAAAAAAAAAAAAAATTCACTTTTATAAAAATAAGTATTGTTTGATTTCAATACTAGAGAATTTTGTTTTGGAAAATGAAAACTAAAACATGTACTTCCTTTGTCGTATTGTAAGTGTCAACCAAAATTTTATATACTTTTTATGATTTAAGTTAACAAAATGTTATTTTTACTAATACATTTAGGGTGCGTTTGGTATATTGTTGGATTTAGAATAGGATTTGGATTTCATTTAGGATTTGATGTAACATTTATTAAATAATGTGAGAGATTTTTTTTTTTTTTTTTTTTTCAATGAAGTAATAATTATTTTGTGCACAAATATATATTATTTTGACACATTGCTTTTTGGTAGGGGCATGCACGGTTCAGTTTGGGTCGGTTTTTGGCTAAACCGAAACCGAACTGAAATATCCGGTTTTTATAGAACTCAAAACCGAAATCGTGCTGTTTTTTGCGGTTCGGTTTTTTAACCGTTTATATTTAGGCATGACCGATTTATACCAACAAACTTGTTTTACATAGAAATTTGGTTATTTTTTATTTTTTTTCCCAATCTAAGCGTAATAATGTTTATCCTCTATATTTATAATTACATACATATATATGAGACACACACACACATGCAAGTGAACATACGCATAGTATGATCATTGTCACATATGTATTGAAAGTAAACACACGACACGTATATAAATGTTAAGATAAATATATTAAATCCACCCACAAAATGAATATGAATTTACAAATTTGATTCATTTAGTTACTTTTTGTATAATATTAACTAGCGGGTTAACCCGCGCGTTGCGACGGGAGTGCGTTGCCCTCGATCATTTTATTCACGGGAATGAATTTGCTAAAGTTTTTTTTTTTTTTTTTTTTTTTTTTTTTTTTTTTTTGCGCTTGTTCATGGCGTATTCTATGCTCATGGGCCAATGAGTTTTAGTATATATAATAATTATATATTGGGAAAAGTGAATATGGAATTGTCTCACATCTAAGCTTACATGCGAAACTATCAAAAATCACTATAAAATACGTCAATTTGATTATTCTTTTTTCAAAATTTTAGTGGAACTAATATATGCATAGTGGAATGCATTTTAATGGTGAATTAAATCAAACTATTGTTGAATCTATAACTAATTTGTTAGTAAATGAAAACACCTAACAATATGATGTAGATTACGCATGTATCAACGTGAACCCAACATAAGTGATGTTGTGATGAAATCAAGGGAAAACACTAATATAATGAAAGATATGATACAAATGAAGATGATTTGATGTTTTTCTTGTTAAAACGATGTAATTTTTGATGGTTTCGCATGTAAGCTTAGATGTGAGACAGCCCCATATTCACTATCCTCATATATATTATTATATAATAACACTAGCTTGGTTCAGTTTTTGGGCGAAAACCAAAACCGAACAGCATTTTCCGATTTTTGAAATAGTAGAAACCGAGCCGTCGATTTTTAGTGTTGGTTGGTTTTTTCGATTTGGTTTATTTCGCTGTTCGGTTTGGTTTCGGTTTTTTCAATTTTCTGCTCACCCTTACTTTTTGGGTCCCATATAGAGTGGCCTAAACCCACATTTATTGTGGGGCTGAGTTTTGAGGGTCTGAACCCCAAATATTTGCTTTAGACTAGAACGAAATATCTATTTAATGTATTTTCAAATCAAAACCCCCTCTAAAGTAGGATATTAAACAAACCCTTAGTAAATTGTTAAATGTAGACATAAACGCTATGTTTAAGGTATTAAAACACTTATTAAATGCTTGTACTTTCGATAATAATTACCTATCATTTGAATTTAATACTCCCTCCGTCCTAAATTATATGTCCACTTTAATATTTCATAAAGTTTAAGAAAAATAGGCCCTATACAATATTAACCAATAAAAATTTATTCTCACCCATTTAGAAGCATTTTGATTAGTTGAAATTGAAAGGGAATATTAATTTTGGGACAACAAAAAGTAGCAAAGTGGACCTATATTTTGGGATGAAGGGAGTATATCTTAAGCGACTCTATGGACCGCTATGTATGTATAATTTTTCTTTTCTTAAACATAGCCCTTAGGGCTATGTTTAGCAAAGCTCATACATTTAACATCTACAAGACAAATACCCGTGCAAAGTGACTGTGTATAGCGGTAAAAAATTATACTTACAAACTTGTGGTTCTGGTGTGACCCTTGATGCAACACTTTCGGGTTTAATTTGTAGTCATTGCGAGAAAAAAAGAGAGTCTATAGGTTATAAACAAAAAATTACAAAAATTCGAGGATGAAACTATCAATTTTGTGATAGATATCTTTACTATTTTTAATCAAAAGTATATCTGGGTATAACACATTACTCATTTTTAGTTTTAAGTTTCAAAAAAAAATATATATCTGTGCTTTATATATAGCATAGATACATTACATATACAGCATGGACCATGTGTTTAATTGTTGAAAATTTAACACATTAAAATTACTAATTTGCCCTTGATTAGTAGTGACATTACCATTTAATGTTTCAAACCTGCCATAATAATCAATATTCATATCTATACATTCCAAAAATATAAAATTAAGGAATACATAATTAGAAGCATGTAGTAGAAACCAACTTAAAAAAACTTTCTTGTATCATTCACAAGAAAATTACACTTATAGTTACATTTTTGTTGTGAGTTGTTGAAACTCTTGTAACACAAATCACAAATCTTTAACAGTTACTAGTACTGTATTTTATAAACTAAGCACCCATAAAAGATAGATATCAAACTCTAGGCAGAGACTCATCTTTAAACTAAACCAATACAACGCACTTTTAAAAATATATATGATCAGAATCTATTGTGTTTAAAGAGATGTATCAAAATCTTTAACGAAGGAAGGAAGGTGATGTTTTGATATTGAATATTATTATAGTCGAGATCCACGGAGTTTGAGGCGAGTCATTGTTGACAAGTCTTGTGAGGAGAATATAATGGTTGTACTCAAATCGTTTTACTTATAGCTCCACATATGTGACAACGGTGAAGGAATGCACATGACAAATATTTTATGGTTGAAGGTGAAAGGAGATGATTAGTGGTGGTGAAGGGGTAGTCATGTAGTGTAAATAAACAGGGTTTGTTTTAATAATAACTAGGACGTGTTTTAGGCCGTGATAATCACGGCCCATGAAATTTATTTTAAGGTCTTTGAGAATAGATGCACGTTGGTTTATAAGAATCTTTTAAGTTAATTAATTAATAATAAAACAATGAGAGCATTTATACAACAAAAGTATCACACAACTCATTTTAACAGTAATACTATAAAACACAAAGAAACCTAAACTTTCACATGGATACATTGACTCACTTCTATATATTTTGTGGGTACTACATACCCGTATTCATTTTTTGAATATAATTAGTTGATCAACTTGATTTGACAAAACTTGCAAAATTGAAAATAGTACTACTATTACTCTTATCACCCACTTTCTATGTTTCACACTTACCACCCACGTTATTACACACCCTATACATAGTAGCGCTACCCATCCTTTTTGACATTTTGTACTGATTTTCAATCACTCGTCATTGAACAGTAACCTCGGAAACTTTTTTTACAGAGCATTGAAAACATTCAGTTTCATGGCAAACTCTTTATCTTTTTGAATATTGCAAGTAATTTTCTTTTGTGGCTACTCGCCTACTCGTACAATATTTTTCGATAGTTTTATCAGCTACAATTACAATCCAATAAATTGCATAAAAGTTGTTCTAGATTTTAGTGTCAATCAATACGTAGTGAAAAGTTCTAGATTTCAATATCTGAAGAAGAAATGTTAGGGGCCGTTTAGTTGGTGAAAAATTTTCTGTTTTTCTGTTTCTAAATTCCTGGAGAAGGGAATGGTTTTTCTCCTCTAGAGAAGAGTTGAGAAATTTGAAAATCCGTTTAGTTAGAGTTATATTTTGGAAATGAAAAAAGTAGTGGGTGGAAATGGTGTTATTATTTTGTAAATGAAAAAAAGTGAGAAGGGTGTAATGGTATTTTCATTTTTTATTAGAAATTGGAAAATGAAATTTCATATTTTTAGAAAATTATTAGAAAAAAGTCATTAAGCGGATTTTCGGTTTTTCCCTTTCATATGAAAATTTTTGGAAAAATGGAGTATTTCTCCATTAAACTACCTTAATTGTTTCATTGCATATCCACACTGTTAACATTAGATTTAGTAGTGTATAACTTATTTTCACATTTATACAAATAAGATCATATTCTTCTCATTTTCAATGTTATTGGTTAAAAATTGGGTCATCCAAACTCATCTTTTCTAAAGAACAAATGATAAGTTGTACTTGTGGCTAACTGCAAAATCAACAAAGATATGAAAGTATAGTAAGAAAAACGAATTTATTTATATAACGTAAGAGAAAAAGGCTTAACATTTATCACCTTGATTCCTTAATCAACCTGCACAATTTCATTGGAAAACTTACACATAAACCCACAAAAGGAACAAAATGAAAAAAAAAAAAATAATAATAAAATTAACCTATAACCATTGAAATGAGATCATGACTGAAACAACTTCAACAAATACAATCTAACAATACAAAACTATTTTAGCTCTCTGTGGCTATCAAATCATACCCACGAGTGTGCCACAACCATAGCATCTTCTTCTTTTCTTTAGCTTCATGACCTTTTCATAAAAAACCAGCACCGATATCCTCTTTAACTCCTACACCTCGACCATCACTCATTTAAGCACCAAGATCCTCCTTAGCTCCTACCACCAAACCATCTCAAAGTTTTCAATGACAGAATCACCTTCGAGTCATTTGGGCTGCAAAAAAAATAAAATAAAAATAAAAATAAAAATAGAAGTCACAGCTTATAATTGTAGTTGTATACAAATATATATAATAAAAAAGCTTAGAATACAAGGATGCATAAGAGTAAGCTAATGTGTTCATCACCAGCAACACCACAAATGAAACATTATAAAGATGAGGAAAAATAGCTAATATTTAGAATAAGGAACTAAGCATTCTAACTAAAGATTTTACTTTAGAGCACGAGATCAAGTAAATGAGAAAGAACCAAGATAAGTTTGGTGTAGAGAGAGTTGTGAAATGCAGTGGAAGAAATGACCCGGAGAGAGAAGAGAGTGGTAAAAAAAAAATGAGTTTTCAATAAAGAAGACGGAAGAAGTGATCAATATAAGGTAAAGATGAGAAAGAGTGGGTTACGTGTCATTTTTTTAACATGCTCAAGAGGGTTACGTGGCATATTTTTAGGGTGCTACAGTAATAAAATGTCTCTTTATATATAATAGGTAGATTTACGGTAAAAAAGTTATGTTTAGATGGGGTAAAATGAGAGACCCGTATGAAAGGTGAAAGTGTGACCTTTTTCATTTGAGTTATTTTTTATTTTTAAGCCATAGCGGATGCAATGCATAGAGTCTCGAACCGACAATGGCCGTTGATACTGGGTTAAAGATTATTTTAGTATTTAGAAGATAAGACAATGAAAATAACAAATTGATAATTGCATTCTATGTAATTAACTAACTCTCGATTACGTTTTATTTTCCTTTGTTATGTCCTAAATTTTCACGAATATCATAGATTATGCTTCCATAAGAAATGGTTATTGGATACATATTAGTCATGGCTAAAGTAAACAAAATTATATTTTAACTTTCAAGTATACACACATATGTACATCTGGATTGGGTCCTCTTAGTTATATTTATATTTAATAAAGGTGAAAGTGTGACCTTTTTCATTTGAGTCTTATTTTTATTTTTAAACCATAGCGGATGCAATGCATAGAGTCTTAGACACGATAATGACCCATTAATACTGGGTTAAAAGATTATTTTAGTATTTAGAAGATAAGACAATGAAAAGAACAAATTGATAATTGCATTCTATGTAATTAACTAACTCTCGATTCGTTTTATTTTCCTTTGTTATGTCCTAAATTTTCACACGAATATCATAGATTATGCTTCCATAAGAAATGGTTATTGGATACATATTAGTCATCTGGCTAAAGTAAACAAAATTATATTTTTAACTTTCAAGTATACACACATATGTACATACGGATTGGGTCCTCTTAGTTATATTTATATTTAATAAAGGTGAAAGTGTGACCTTTTTCATTTGAGTCTTATTTTTTATTTTTAAACCATAGCGAATGCAATGCATAGAGTCTTAGACACGGCAATGACCCACTGATACCAGTTAAAAGATTATTTTAGTATTTAGAAGATAAGACAATGAAAAGAACAAATTGATAATTGCATTCTATGTAATTAACTAACTCTCAGTTACGTTTTTATTTTCCTTTGTTATGCCCTAAATTTTCACATGAATATCATAGATTATGCTTTCATAAGAAATGGTTATTGGATACATATTAGTCATCTGGCTAAAGTAAACAAAATTATATTTTTAACTTTCAAGTATACACACATATGTACATACGGATTGGGTCCTCTTAGTTATATTTATATTTAATAAAGGTGAAAGTGTGACCTTTTTCATTTGAGTCTTATTTTTTATTTTTAAACCATAGCGGATGCAATGCATAGAGTCTTAGACACGACAATGACCCATTAATACCAGTTAAAAGATTATTTTAGTATTTAGAAGATAAGACAATGAAAAGAACAAATTGATAATTGCATTCTATGTAATTAACTAACTCTCAGTTACGTTTTTATTTTCCTTTGTTATGTCCTAAATTTTCACACGAATATCATAGATTATGCTTCCATAAGAAATGGTTATTGGATACATATTAGTCATGGCTAAAGTAAACAAAATTATATTTTTAACTTTCAAGTATACACATATGTACATACGGATTGGGTCCTCTTAGTTATATTTATATTTAATAAAGGTGAAAGTGTGACCTTTTTCATTTGAGTCTTATTTTTATTTTTAAACCATAGCGAATGCAATGCATAGAGTCTTAGACACGGCAATGACCCAGCGATACCGGTTAAAGATTATTTTAGTATTTAGAAGATAAGACAATGAAAAGAACAAATTGATAATTGCATTCTATGTAATTAACTAACTCTCGATTCGTTTTATTTTCCTTTGTTATGCCCTAAATTTTCACATGAATATCATAGATTATGCTTCCATAAGAAATGGTTATTGGATACATATTAGTCATCGGCTAAAGTAAACAAAATTATATTTTTAACTTTCAAGTATACACACATTTGTACATACGGATTGAGTCCTCTTAGTTATATTTATATTTAATAAAGGTGAAAGTGTGACCTTTTTCATTTGAGTCTTATTTTTTATTTTTAAACCATAGCGGATGCAATGCATAGAGTCTTAGACACGACAATGACCCATTGATACCAGTTAAAAGATTATTTTAGTATTTAGAAGATAAGACAATGAAAAGAACAAATTGATAATTGCATTCTATGTAATTAACTAACTCTCGATTCACGTTTTATTTTCCTTTGTTATGTCCTAAATTTTCACATGAATATCATAGATTATGCTTCCATAAGAAATGGATATTGGATACATATTAGTCATCGGCTAAAGTAAACAAAATTATATTTTAACTTTCAAGTATACACACATATGTACATACGGATTGGGTCCTCTTAGTTATATTTATATTTAATAAAGGGACATGCTAAATTTATAAGCTGGTTCAGACAAAAAAAGCGTAAAGATAAAAAGAATTATACAGGTAGTTAAAGCTTTATTTTCACGAGGTCTTATATGAAATCTTGGCACATTGTATAACTAAAAATCATTGGACGACCTTCAATTTAGTAGAATTGGACTACTAGCCTAATGAAATTGGACGACAAAGATTTAATTTCTTAAACTTGGGTTAAAACAATCAAGATTGAATGGTATAACTTCCCTTAAGTTCTATAAGTAAGTAGTATCCGAAAATGATAATAAACATGGTTAAATTAATTTGTAAAATATTTGGTCATAATTTTGACTGATATGCATGTTTAAAGAACATGAGTGGTTACACCTTTTTTTATGCCTATTTTTACACAAAATAGTTTGCTAATGTTTTACGTTGTTCCTATCTAAATAGTTTGCTATTCGTGCGTATTAAATACATGATTTAACACATATAATTAAGTTAAATAAGTTTTAATAATATATTATATCAAATGAGTTCATATTTAGAAACATGTTAAATTAGGATTCCCACATGTTTATTTTGAACATGAGATGTCATGTTGTGAGTAAACATTTTTTAAATAAAACTAAAATCTCAAAATGATGGCCCACTTTTTTTTCTCTCTCACAAAAACGCTCAACATGAGGGGATCATTATCATTGTTAATAATTGTAAGCTTAAACAACACCCATAAAGGTGTTGTTAACAAATCCCATAATTTAATACCCTATGAATCTCTCCACTCCGAAGTTGACTTTTTATAGTATTATATCAATCTGCCATTTTGACTTACGTAGTGCTAAGGCTGGTCAGTATGGTGGTGGTAGACCACCTGGTGGTCACCACGCACCAAGACTACCGAGACCACCTCTAATCGTGCGTCATTTATGCAATTTCGTCCATTTTGTTGGTTTGTACCAATTAACAAAATTCAATGAAAAGAGTTATTTTTTTATTTATTATTTTTTGTTTGAGTGTGTTTGGGCCTTTGGGGTGTGTGATATCTTTATCTTTGGTTTTGTGGTGACTATATTGCGGGGTATCTTATATAAAGTGTGATATCTTTATCTTTGGTTTTGTGGTGACTATAACACTTAAAAGGTGATTGGTTTGGTGGTATGTTGAATGATGATGTACACCAAAATTGCATCATTTAAAGAGGAAAAGATTAACGCAATCAAAGAGCACAGTGAGAGCTTGGAAATCGTTTGTTCTATGGTCACCAAGGCTCGTATATGTATCCGCACAGTAAAAAATTTAAGGATTTATTGGGGTTGTCGCGAGATGACAAAATTTAAGTCAATGTTGTTTGATAGGGAGATTATCATTGGAGATGGCAGTAGATTTCACCATTTAGTGTTCCTCGCCCGTCCTCCTTATTGTTGTAGTGTTTATGAAGTATCTTGTAAAACCTTAAAAGTTATTTCATGGGTTAATTTCTATCCGCCACAAAAACTTGATGACTTTTCCCCGGTGCTTTAATCAAACATTTTGAAAAATCAGCAACCCTTGTGTTATTACCACTTTATCCCATATATATGAGACTTTTTGTTAATATACTTTACAACTACATACTTTAAATTCCAGGACGATTCAGTTCATCTTTATTAGTTTTTACCAGTTTTTTCACCCAGTCCTACTAATCCATGTGTGCTACAAGCACCAAAGCATAATTACACACACAACCGGGTCAGGTAAAATTGGCATCTTTTTTTTACCAATTCAATGGCAACATCTACCTAACCGGCACGACTAAAAAGATCAACTGATCAACCATGCACCCGTAACGCTCTATTTAAGGGGGGAAATTTTGTACTTTTGATCAGTCATTAACTTGAAACGATGACGACCCTCATCATATCGATTAACGCTGATTTGCTGCATGCACTCAACACTCCTTCAAACGTCAAATTGTCGGTATGTCCTGATTAAAAACTTATTGAAAAGTTCAATGGCTTGATACCTACTCCATGTGTAGCTAGACCACATATCATAACTTTCCATGATGAAATATCTATTCACGCCATCTAAATAACCAAATTTCAAAATTTATCAATGTACCCACATATCGTATATATGTCAACAAGCTCAGCCCTAACATGCACAGTCATATAACAACTAATCTAGTTAAAAATCGGATGCATAAGTACACCATTTTCAGTCAGCCCCCTATGTGCGTACGCTAAAAGAACCATCACCACAATAGCTTCATACGGCAACAAATCATTATTCACATACTCACTGATCAACGAGCTGAGCTCCACAAAATAAAATCTCTCCGAGGCATGTCATCTAACACCTTCTCCGCTTCATCACCTTCCACATAGTCAGATTTCAAGTTGAGTTCTTTTATGCTTGAAAGCGTCAACTAATTCGTCAACTAGTTCTTTTATGCTTCTATTCTTACATGCTTTCAATCTGATTAATTATATTGTTTTTATGGCATCCACTACATTGAGTTTATGAAAATATTTAAAAATGGTGAAAAGTTTCATATGGAACATTTATTTCATGTCTGTGTGGCATAAAAATATCTTTTTTTTATACATTTAATACTTGTGTTATATAAAGAATTTTACGAAGTTGTTAATGTTTATACCACAGTGAACGTGTGTTCAAAATATCAAAAGGTCTAAGGTTAATTAGTGTGACATTTTATATACCTTTTTAAAACATTTACCATAGTGGATGTTCTAAGAATGTATTCACTCGTGCATATATATTTTCTCATATATATATATATATATATATATATATATATATATATATATATATATATATATATATATATATATATATATATAGAAGGATCGATGAAGAAGAAAAACTAAAATGAGAAGAATAAGAATGATTTCTAGCCACAAATTTCAAATAGGTGGGAAAATTTTAAGGGAGATGCATCCATTTTATAGATGCATACGAAATGAAATGGTTGTAGTTTCTTCTTATCATTCTTATTTTAATTTTTCTTCTTATTTGATCCTAACTCTATATATATATATATATATATATATATATATATATATATATATATATATATAGGGAGGGTTAACGTGAGATCAAACTTAAAGTTGTAAAAATAAGATCAAGTCTAAAAACCACTAAAACATTTATAAATAACAATTTTAGCAATAATACACATAAAATAATATTTTAATACAAATTAACATTTTAGCAACTAATAACCAAATGATACATGAGTTTGGATTAGTGATACACCGATACACATTACACTAATAAACATTCCAAAACACGATACACATACAAAAGCGTGATACACATTATACTTCTAATCAAAGTGTATCATTTAGGTTTCAATAAATTTTAAAAAGAAATCTATCGAAACTTTAACAATTTTAGTTGTAGTTGATAAAAAGCTATTTTTGTTGTAAGGAGAGTGTCGCTTGTCAAATTTTAGTTTGATCTTATTTTAACAACTTTAAGTTTGATCTTATTTGATCTAGATTATATATATATATATATATATATATATATATATATATATATATATATATATATATATATATATATATATATATACATATACATATACACACCTTTGCTAGAGGGCTTATGAAAGGAGTCTCCGCGTCTTGAAAAAAATCCACGATTGTCAACGTTCTATCTTTCTTATACTCCGTTCTAACATGTTAATGTTGTGACCCAAATTAATTCGTGGACTGTAACACCTTATACAAACACACTAAAACGATGATATGCATGTTAACGTATTTTAGTCATTTACGCAATCTTAAATTGAGAGAAATTAAATCATTAAGTGTTTGTTTTATTGTGTGGATATATATAAATACGTCCCAATTGTCGTTCTTTAAATCCACTTTGTATCTTCAAATATAAAGAAGGTAAGAAGTTCTCAAAGAGCGAGCGACACAATGGTGAAGTTAAATGGATACATTATCATGATCTTTTGTGTAAGCTTTCTAGTGTTGCTCATTTGTCATGAGTGTAAGTCCATATTCTCTTATTTGCTCTTTGGTATAAAATTGTGAATAAATTTCATATATAAGCTTGTCCTTTTCTTTTACGGTTTTGTAGGTAGCAAAATTGATGTTAACGAAATCAAATCAATTGTACACACTTACTGCGGCACAATGCGATCCGTCACGGGATATGTGGTGTTCTTTGTCAAGGCCAAAAAGATAAGATAACAAAAAGAGAGTTATGTAGTGGAGAAATAGAAGGGTGTCACAGGAGGTGTTTTGAATCAGGAAAATGCATGTGTCGTTAATGTTTGTATGTGGTAATTTATATAGATAATAAGTGAATCAATTTGTAATCCTCATTTTCCATATAATGGACTATTTCGTTCATCTTAAAATTTCTTTCTTTCTTATACGACGCCAGAAAGTAAGTTTTATTCAATAAATTTGATTTATATATAGATGGAAGACTAACAAGCAAAAAGTTGCGCCACTAGCTCTTTTAAATTGTAAAACTAATTCTTTTGAAAACAACATTTGTGGATTCACTTTTCAAGAAAAGGAGAAGCGGCTACGAACAAAATCCAGCGACACCATGTCGTAGGGAAAAGACACTAAACGACAAAAAGGGGTTGAGCGAGACTAAAAGCGCGTTGAATTTTTTGGCAATAAAATACCGACGACATGTCGTAGGCATTTTAGTGGTCAAATTGACTTTCAACATTTCATCCATCTTTTGGCGGTATGTTTTCGACTTCTAAATCCCTACGACACGTCGTCGGTAAAATAAAAACATGCAATTATTTTGGTGATTAACGTTTGATTAGTGTTGATTAATGTTGTGGTTTGTTATTTCCCTACGACATGTCGTAGGCATTATTAATCACTTTGTATTTTAATAAATACCTACGACATGTCGTAGGCATGTACTAGCACTTTTGGCGGTATTTTTCCCGCCTTTTATTTCCCTACGACATGTCGTAGGCATATATTTCCCTAATAACTTTTACATTACAAGTCGATATACGTCTAATATTAGTGCGTACGATTTACATTTCAAACATCAAAACGTACGAAGTACATTACAAATCGATGAAAGTTTAAACATCAAAGTCGAAAAGAGTCTAATATTAAAGCGCACAAATTACATTACAGATCGATAAAGGTTCAAACATCAAAGCGTACGAATTAAATTACAAACCGATACGAGTTTAACCACTAAAGCATACAAATTACTCTAAACCAAGTTTTTCCATGTCATCATAAAGGTCGTGAAGTAGTGCGGTTGAATGAAATGTGTGGTTCTCGAGATGCATATACATTTCAACTGTTTTCTCGAGTACTTTTATCTCTCCTTTCAATTTGATGCAGTTTGAGCACTCTGCATTTCGGGACTCGATGTTGAAGGTCCTCTGAGTAAGTTGGAGTTCTCGAAGGTCTGCGGAATGAGTAGTAGGCGTTGAAGCTCCATGAGAACCGGTCATTAGACTCTTCCGTTTAACTTGTCATGCATATCCATAACATCTCGACTCATCGTTTAGCATGTCATGCATATCCATAACATGACAAAGGACATATCGACTCATCCACAACATGTCATGCATATCCATAACATCTCGACTCATCCATTTAACATGTCATGCATATCCATAATATCTTGACTCATTCGTTTAACATGTCATGGATATCCATAACAACTCGACTCATCCGTTTAACATGTTATGCATATCCATAACATCTCGACTCATACGTTTAACATGTCATGTATGTCCATACCATATCGACTCATCCGTTTAACAAGTCATGTATGTCCATACCATATCGACTCATCCGTTTAACATGTCATGTACATCCAGAGCATCTCGACTCATCCGTTTAACATCTCATGTATATCCATAGCATGTCAACTCATCCGTTTAACATGTCATGTATGTCCATAGCATATCGACTCATCCGTTTAAAATGTCATGTATGTCCATACCATATCGAATCATCCGTTTAACATGTCATGTACATCCAGAGCATCTCGACTCATCCGTTTAACATGTCATGTATACCCATAGCATCTCAACTCATCCGTTTAACATGTCATGTATGTCCATACCATATCGACTCATCCGTTTAACATGTCATGCATATCCATAACATCTCGACTCATCATTTAGCATGTCATGCATATCCATAACATGACAAAGGACATATCCATAACATCTCGACTCATTCGTTGAACATGTCATGTATGTCCATACCATATCAACTCATCCGTTTAACATGTCATGTATATCCATAGCATCTCAACTCATCCGTTTAACATGTCATGTATGTCCATAACATCTCGACTCATCCGTTTAACATGTCATGTATGTCCATACCATATCGACTCATCCGTTAAACATGTCATGTACATCCAGAGCATCTCGACTCATCCGTTTAACATGTCATGTATACCCATAGCATCTCAACTCATTCGTTTAACATGTCATGTATGTCCATACCATATCGACTCATCCGTTTAACATGTCATGCATATCCATAACATCTCGACTCATCGTTTAGCATGTCATGCATATCCATAACGTGACAAAGGACATATCCATAACATCTCGACTCATCCGTTTAACATGTCATGTATGTCCATACCATATCGACTCATCCGTTTAACAAGTCATGTATGTCCATACCATATCGATTCATCCGTTTAACATGTCATGTACATCCAGAGCATCTCGACTCATCCGTTTAACATGTCATGTATATCCATAGCATGTCAACTCATCCGTTTAACATGTCATGTATGTCCATAGCATATCGACTCATCCGTTTAAAATGTCATGTATGTCCATACCATATCGAATCATCCGTTTAACATGTCATGTACATCCAGAGCATCTCGACTCATCCGTTTAACATGTCATGTATACCCATAGCATCTCAACTCATCCGTTTAACATGTCATGTATGTCCATACCATATCGACTCATCCGTTTAACATGTCATGCATATCCATAACATCTTGACTCATCATTTAGCATGTCATGCATATCCATAACATGACAAAGGACATATCCATAACATCTCGACTCATTCGTTGAACATGTCATGTATGTCCATACCATATCAACTCATCCGTTTAACATGTCATGTATATCCATAGCATCTCAACTCATCCGTTTAACATGTCATGTATGTCCATAACATCTCGACTCATCCGTTTAACATGTCATGTATGTCCATACCATATCGACTCATCCGTTAAACATGTCATGTACATCGAGCATCTCGACTCATCCGTTTAACATGTCATGTATACCATAGCATCTCAACTCATTCGTTTAACATGTCATGTATGTCCATACCATATCGACTCATCCGTTTAACATGTCATGCATATCCATAACATCTCGACTCATCGTTTAGCATGTCATGCATATCCATAACGTGACAAAGGACATATCCATAACATCTCGACTCATCCGTTTAACATGTCATGTATGTCCATACCATATCGACTCATCCATTTAACATGTCATGTACATCCAGAGCATCTCGACTCATCCGTTTAACATGTCATGTATGTCCATACCATATCGACTCATCCGTTTAACATGTCATGTACATCCAGAGCATCTCAACTCATCCGTTTAACTTGTCATGTATATCCATAGCATCTCAACTCATCCGTTTAACATGTCATGTATGTCCATAGCATATCGACTCATCCGTTTAACATGTCATGTATGTCCATACCATATCGACTCATCCGTTTAACATGTCATGTACATCCATAGCATCTCGACTCATCCGTTTAACATGTCATGTATACCCATAGCGTCTCAACTCATCCGTTTAACATGTCATGTATGTCCATACCATATAGACTCATCCGTTTAACATGTCATGCATATCCATAACATCTCGACTCATCGTTTAGCATGTCATGCATATCCATAACATGACAAAGGACATATCGACTCATCCACTTAACATGTCATGCATATCCATAACATCTCGACTCGTCCATTTAACATGTCATGCATATCCATAATATCTTGTCTCATTCGTTTAACATGTCAAGCATATCCATAACATCTCGACTCATCGTTTAGCATGCCATGCATATCCATAACATGACAAAGGACATATCGACTCATCCACTTAACATGTCATGCATATCCATAACATCTCGACTCGTCCATTTAACATGTCATGCATATCCATAATATCTTGTCTCATTCGTTTAACATGTCATGCATATCCATAACATCTCGACTCATCAACTTAATATGTCATGGATACCAATAAGATCTCGGCTCATCCGTTTAACATGTTATGAATATCCATAACCTATCGACTCATTCGCTTAACATGTTATGCATATCCATAACCTATCGACTCATTAGCTTAAAATGTCATGGATATTAAATTAAATTAGTTAATTTTATAAAAGTATTTAATTTAAATTTTAATTATATATTCAATAAATTATTTATATTAAATAAAAAATTAATTTTATAAAAGTATTTAATTTTAAATAAACTTATTTAATTTTAATTTTATTTATATATTAAATAAAAGTATTTATATTTTATTAAATTAATTAATTTTATAAAAGTATTTAATTTTAATTATATATTAAATAAAATTAGTTAATTTTTAAAAGTATTTAATTTTAATTTTAAATATGTATTAAATAAAAGTATTTATACTAAACAAAATTGATTTAATTTTATAAAAGTTTTAAATACCTCACGACAAGTCGTAGGGATTTATTTTGATAAATTTTCCATTTATTTCACCAAAAGTCAAATACCCGCCACTTATTTCACCCCAACGAAAACCGGATCTACCATATTTGTATCGAAAACCAAAAACCAAAAGTCAAATAAGACTTTTATCTCATTCACTATACCAAAACCAACCACATCCCAAACCACCACCGCTACACCGCCGACCACACCACCACCGCTGCCAGACCGCTACCACACCACCACGCCACATCGCCAACCTCCCACACCATCACTCTTCCAAGATTTCTTTCTTCCTTTCTTTATAAAACTAAGATATTTGATTTTATTCTTTTAAATTGGTTTAGGAGCTTAAGGTGTTTATTTATGGTTGTGTTTTGTGTTTTGTGGTGTTTGATTTAAGGTACCCAACCCACCACGATCGCGGTTGTCTTCTCATCATCCCGACCCTACCCATCGACAACCGGGTATAAAGGTATGATTGTGATTTAATTGTTTGTTATGTTTGTGTTTATGATTTGATTCATTTGTGTTTGTGTTTTGTGTAGTACTCGACCCACCACCGCCGCCACTAACCGCCACCACACCGACCACCAACCGGTATAAAGGTATGTTTGTTTTTGTTTAATTTGTGTTTATTTTAGTTTGTAAAATATTTGTAAAATTTGTGTACGGATGAAGGCTAACTAAACAAAATTTATATTAAAAATATAAGGTTTAATTATCACTAAACAAATATACATTATACTTAAAAATATGCTAGGTTCAATTATCTATACTACTGTGAACTCAAAGGTAGTAGCCATTGTTACGCCAATTTGAATGTCAATGAAGCAGCGATCATGAACATTAAGTAGTTATGATTAATATGGAGCGAGATAAAAAAGAGTAAGTTACCATCTTGTTTTGCGACCTTGACACGGGAACAAGTACGAAGTAACCTTGTGTTTGCGACCTTGACCTCGGGCAGTGCGAGGTAACTGTTGGCCCCGGCTACTTGGAACTCATATGATTTGTTCCAATTCAATTCCTTTACGATTTATTTTCAATTATAAAGCTTGGTAAGTTGTTTAAAATCGAATATGTATGTAAAGGTATTGTAGGCGATTTAGTGATTATAACCGCTTGTTTGAGTTATAATTGGTTCGAGTTATTTGGAAATCAATTGGAGGGCAAATGTGGTCGATTTGATCGATATTGTTAGTAACGAAAGTTGCACGGTATCATGTTGGTTAGCCGACCAATTATGTTATCCTTGTTGTAGCAAATATGACAATTCATTCGGATAGCTTTTTATCATTGTCGTATGAGTGGTGATCTCACCGATCGCCTTTAATCCCATGCTTTATGTATCGTATACATAGAAAGGTATTTTTAATTATGCCATTTTGATAATCCAACCTCTTTGAATCTTTATTACGGTGAGTTGGGTCCATGTTAATAAATTTTCTCAATTCTTTGTTCTCTCAAGATAAAAGATGGTTCATAGTAAATATCGAATTCTTAAAGTCAAACATATATAAGGTTTTTAGATGGTTTCTTGATTTTAAGTTTTACTTTTTATCGAGTTATAATCATAAGATATTGTCTAGAAATCGATTTATGGAGGGTGAGTGTCGTCAATTTGATCATTCTTTATCGTGATATATGCTATTAAATTTAGTATAAGGTTTTGTGGTATGAGTTTGTTATATATTGGGATTGTTAGAATTCGGTATGGATATCGATAATAGTTACTTGTTTTGTTAGTTGAGTTGGAGACATAGGATGGCAAAGGCAATGAGGCTACACCATATCAGTGGAGAAGGCGATCGGGACAAGGAGTGGAGAAGGCGATCGGGACAAGGATTCTCGTGTGTTATATGGCAAACCGCTAAACCGGTAGTCTCTTTTCTTTGACCGTTTTACGCTATAGTTAGATGAAGTAGGAGTATACGAAGATAGGGAATAGTAGATACACTCATTTTGTTAAACTTTAGCATTGATTGATTGGATAAGACGAATGAAGGATATATTGACGGCACATGAATTTTTTGTAATCGTAGATGTTTATGATGACGAGCAGGGATTCTGTATGTTATTAGTATTGTTTTTTTGGGTAAAGAGGAGTAATCCTGCACCCTGGTAAATAAATTAACCAAATAAAAGTTTAAGTACAATGGATATGAGTGAAATCCCATATCTCACCCGTTACATAGGCATAGAGCTTACATAACAAGATACTTCACTTTTCTAACCAAGAAAACAAACCACTACTCAAAAGATAACATATGACACAAAGAAATAAAATTACTTCCTAGGACCTTGAAGCGTTGTGCCATACATGGCATTAAAGGCATCCAAATTTCCGGAAGATCACGAACTGTTTCGCATAGTCATCGAAATCATAGTCATCATACTCATCTTCAAACTCTTGGCCACCACCAAATATATTAGCAGACTCATCAAATGGGTAGCAACAACCTCATCTTCGAAATCGACACTACAATCTCTCCCACTTTAGAAAAAGGATTACGTCTCTTAGTAGAAGAGGCGGTATATAAGAATCACTAGTTTGAGGAGCCACTACCGACTCCATCTCTTTCAAATCACTCACAAGAGGCACTTGTGATGCAATACATGTCTTAGTAGACTTATCATCAAGAACTTCCATTGTACAACCAGACTCCACATCCTTGATAGTGTCATTAGAAGGAATACCGGACGCATCCGTATGTTCCATATTAAGAGCGTCAAACTGGTTAGATGTAGCGATCTTGGTTCCACTCGAACTAGCCACATCGAAGCATTCTTCTTATTGACTACGACTTTCTTAGGTTGAAGGATTCTTCTTGGGTTGGTATTGAAACTGTTTACCCACAACAGTTTGAAAAACCCTCCTTGACTCGGATTAGAAGACCCACCTTGCTTTCCTTCTTCCTATTATTAACCGTCTTGAAACCATCATTTGCACCATCATTTGCACGCTTAGAAGGCTGAGTAGAGGTTCAACAACTATAGGACAATCAATAGGAATATGACCAAAATCTTACATTTATCACAATGTGGTGGTTTCCACTCATATTCAACCCGTGATCGTCTCGATAGTCGACCCCGACCCATCAAGTAACGGAATCTCAACGAGAAGGTGTCCCTAAGAAGCTCATCCGACTTCACATCAATCATGCATCTAGCAAAACTACTACGGCCCCACGAATCCTTGCACATTTGGCTAGTGATGGCATCTAACCGTTTAGGCGTGCCAATCAATGTGGCAAGGAGACTAAGGCCATCATCGAAAACATAGCAAGAGGAACGTCATGGAATTTAACCCACACCGGATATTGGTCAAATCCTCTTTGAGTAAATTGGTGTTCACTGTCCATGGTTTAAGAATAATAGGTACATTATTAATCAACCAAGGACCATTTTCAATAACATCATCAACACCTTTTTTCGAATTAAACTTAAAAAAGAAGAACCCCTTTGCATTCATCATTACCTTTTGTATGCCAAACTTAGCCCACACATTGCGTACAAAGTAATCAACAACAGGAAAAGCAAGGCGTTTACCAAGGAAATACCCATACAAAGTATTCTCAAACCTAGTGTTAACCTCTTCAACCACTTTCATCGGGACAGAAAGATCCACACCATTAGCTTTCTTATTACACTCCAACCTACGAAAGTTAGAAGTGTGTTTCTTTGGGTCATTAGAAGTAACACCAACATACGATGGAGAAGGTTATTGCAAAGCATAATCACCAACCTTCTCAATACCAATAGCCCCATTGGCATTTGATTCAACACTATCATTACTAGCATTAACATTAGAAGCCATAGGACAAGTTGTATCTTGAGGAGGTTTAGAATAATAACCAATAGCATTAAGCATCTCATCAAGCTCCTTCGTGATTGTGGCACCTTAAGATGCTCAAAAGGACTAGTCGATGGCGATATTAGCATCCTCAATCACACCGATTTTAATGGTTGCCCATCATCACCCATCGAACAAGTTTTCCTCAAAATTTGTTTTCAATAGCACGAATTTTCATTAAAGTATCATGACCTCTCGGTGTCATGGCTAGGAGCAACATGACTAGGGTCGAACCAAGTGAAACCGGCTCCACTTGTCCATTAGTACCAACAAGAGTAGGCAATTAATGATCTCCTCTCCCATACAATCCAAGCATAAACAAGCGTAAATCAATTTAGAACAACGAACAAAATGGTCTAATGTTCGAAACAATACCCAGTAAAACCCTAGTCGATAAACTAGGGTTTATAAAACATAAAAAACCAAGTAGCTAACCCATAAACAAATCGAATTCAGTAGCAGTAATAGGCAATTAAGAACAGATGCAGAAGAACCCTAAAGAAAAAGATCGATCACAGAAACCCTAAAAAACAATCGACTAGCACCCTAACCTGATAACAAACGTGTTAAAGAATCAAGATAGAACCCAAGAGTAGAATCAAGATTAGTAGAACAGGTATGTGATGAGATTACAGGTGCTGGAAACGATCAGAATGAATTAGGGTGAAGAGATCGCCATGGGGGGTCGGTTTTAGGGTTTGGGAGTTCAATTAGATTAGAAAGTCCTGTTATTAGTATTGTTATTGACATCCTTTTGTTATTTGCATTATCAGATTACTAGATTAGCTTATTGTATCGTTATAAACGAATACTATGACTTGATTTGATTGTTTACGAGTGAATGAAAGAACGAATGCATTTTGTGTGTTGATTTCCAGGTTTGGTTTTGGTAGATTTTTTTCTATTTTTCCCAGAAAAAAATCTGGATTTGCAGCATTGCTGCTGCTATTTTTTTTTACTCTGTTAAAAAGTTTACCTACGACATGTCGTCGGTAAAAAAAAGAGTCTATTTTTTGATTTTTATTATGCCTACGACATGTCGTAGGTATAATATAAACATACTTTGTTGGGTTTTATTATACCGACGTCATGTCGTCGGTATAATAACTAAACTATTCGTGTATACTAAATATACGTAGACGACATGTCGTAGGTATAATAAAGGATAACGATTAATTAATTAATCAAAGTGATTAATTATCTTTATTATCCCTACGACATGTCGTAGGGAAATACATAACCGAAATTACAAAACCATTGACCAAAAAGGGTGTGGGCCCCACCTTGTTGTCGGCATAGTGATCGCCGACGGGGCATTCTCGACAAGTGAATGCCTACGACATGTCGTATGGATTTTCGTATGCCTACGACAAGTCGTAGGGACTAGACAAAAAACGTCGACCGGAAAAGTGCTGTTTGGTCTAGTGACGTGTGATAACATTATTATACATAATTGGTTGGACTCTCTTATAACATTTATCTTTAAATTAATATTTTCCCTGTTACGAAGAAACTAATTAAAAGTTTGGTTTCACTAATGATTTTGTTAAGGGAAAGATTTTTATTACATAACAACCAATGAACCAATGAGTAATCGATAAGAGAATAAGATAATCTCTTTAATTGAACCGTTAAAGTTTTGTTCATTGGAAAATGTTTAAAACCAAAGTTTTCGTTACCTTTTTATGAAATTCTCATATACGCATGACTCTAAAGAATAAATATACCAATTTAGGAATAAAAGTTACAACTTTTAAGTATCTTTTTTTTAGTATGCTCGATATTACACAATTGTGCTAGATGAATTTCTCAAAATTTGACCAAAATGATGCTGATGACATGTCGTCGAGATAATCTTTGACAAAAATTTCAACGCTCTTTGGTCTTTGTCAAGTGGTTTTTTTTGTCGTTTAGTGTTTTTCGCCGACGACAAAGTGTCGTAGGCAAAAATGCTGTCGCTTGTTCTACTTTTGCTAGTAGTGTAATTGATGAATTTTTCACGGTGCTTCAATCAAACATTTCGACCACTTTATCCCATTTACGTAGCTTTGCTAATATACTTTATAATTGTATATACTTTCCATGACGATTCAAGTCATCTATATTAGTTTTTACCATTTTTTTCACCTAGTCCTACTAATCCATGTGTGTTACAAGCACCAAAGCGTAATCACCCACAAAACCGGGTCAGGTAAAATTGGCATCTTTTTTTACCAAAATGGCAGCATCTACCAAACTGGCACGACTAAAAAATCAACCATGCACCTCTATTTCAGAGGAAATTTTGTAATTGTTATCAGTCGTTAACTTGAAACGATGACGACCCCATCATATCGATTAACGCGATTTGCTCCATGCACTCAACACTCCTTCAAACGTCAAATTGTAAGGCGTATGTCCTTGATTCAAAAACATATTGAAAAGTTCAATGGATTCAGTACCTACTCCATGTGTAGCTAGACCACATATCATAACTTTCCATGATGAAATATCTATTCACGCCATCTAAATAAACAAATTTCAAACTTTATCAACAAGCTCAGCCCTAACATGCACAGTCATACAACAACTAATCTAGTCAAAAATCGGATGCATCAGTACACCATTTTCAGTCAGCTCCCTATGTGCGTACGCTAAAAGAACCATCACCACAATAGCTTCATACGACAACAAATCATTATTCACATACTCACTGATCAACGAGCTGAGCTCCACGAAATAAAATCTCTCCGAGGCATGTCATCTAACACCTTCTCCGCTTCATCACATTCCACATATTCAGATTTCAAGTTGAGTTCTTTTATGCTTGAAAGCGTCAACCAATTCGTTCCTTTCTTTTTTCGAGCTCGATAGCGTGGTTGGTCACAACTTGCTTTTATGCTTCTATTCTTACATCTTTCAATCATATTAATTATATTGTTTTTATATCCACTACATTGGGTTTATGAAAATATTTAAAAATGATGAAAAGTTTCATAGCGAACACTTATTTCATGTATGTGTGGCATGAAGAGATATTTTTTCATACATTTAATGCATGTGTTATATAAGAAATTTTTGTTAAGGTTTATACCACGGTACGATGAACGTAGGTTCAAAATATCAAAAGGTCTAAAGATAATTACTGTGACATTTTATAAACTTTTTCAAAACATTTATCATAGTGGATGTTCGTAGAATGTACTCACTCGTGCGCTATATACATATACGCACCTTTGCTAGAGGGCTTATGAAAGGAGTCTCTCCATGTCTCGAAAAAAATCCACGGTTTTCTACGTTCTATCTTTCTTATACTCTCTTCTGACATGTAAATGTTGTGACCCAAATTAATTCGTGGACTGTAACACCTTATACAAACACGCTAAAAGAATGATATGCATGTTAGCGTATTTGAGTCATTTACGCAATCTTAATTTGGGAGAAATTAAATCATTAAGTGTTTGTTTTATTGTGTGGATATATATAAATTCGTCCGTGTTGTCGTTCTTTAAATCCACTTTGTATTTTCAAATATAAAGGAGGTAAGAAATTCTCAAAGAGACGAATGATACAATGGTGAAGCTAAATGGATACGTTATCATGATCTTTTGTGTAAGCTTTCTAGTGTTGCTAGTTTCTCATGAGTGTAAGTCGCATTCTCTTATTTTCTTTTTCGTATAAAAATTGTGATTAAATTTCATATATAAGCTTGTCCTTTTCTTTTCGGGTTTGTAGGTAGCAAAATTGATGCTAGTGAAATCAAATCAATTGCTGCTGCACCTTGCACGGCACGATGCAAGCCTGTAGAGGATATGTGGTGCTGCTGTCAAGACAAACGTAAGATAACAAAAAGAGAGTTATGTAGTGAAGAAATAGAAGGGTGTTACAAGAAGTGTGAACTTACACGAGATTGCCCCTGTTAATGTTTGTATGTGGTAATTTATATATATAATAAGTAAATCAAGTTGTAATCCTCATTTTCCATATAATGGACTATTTTGTTCATCTTAAAATTTTCTTCTTTCTTAGACGACGTCGGAAAGAATTTTTATTCAATAAATTGGATTTATGTATAGATGGAAGGCAAACAAGCAAAAAGTTGCGCCGCTAGTCTTTTTTAAATTGTAAAACTAATTCTTTTGAAAACAACATATTTGTGGATCTAAAAGTCATAACATTACTATGCATAATTGCTTAGACTTTGTTATAACATTGTCTTTAAATAAATATTTTCGGTGTTGCTAAGGAACTAATTAAAAGTTGGGTTTCACTAATGACTTTGTTAAGGGAAATATTTTCATTACATAACAACCAATGAGGAATCGATAACAGAATACATTTGTTCACTACAACCAATTGCAGTATAGGATATAATCTCTTCGATCAATTGAACCGGTAAAGTTTTATTCATTGGATAATGCTTAAAACCAAAGTTTATGTTACGTTTTATGAAATTTTTTCATATACACATGACTCTAAAGAATAAATATAGCAATGTAGGGGTAATTAAAAGTTACAATATTTTTTTGAGTATGCTCGATATCACACATTTGTGCTGGACAATCTATGAATTTCTCAAACTTGTCGAAAGTGCGATTTCGTTGCTTATTATGGGTGATCGTGGAGATCGAGAATAAGTTGTGAACAAATAATTTGACATTTACTGAGAAATAGTCGTCGAATGCAATCATAAAAATAAAAAATATTTACAAAAGATAGATTGTTGTAGTTAATTTTACGCCATTCAATGACAAGTTGGCGACTCACAAACTCCTTGCACTACTAGAGATTTGAGAATAAAGCCCCCTTCATAGACCCCTCTTTTAGTGAAAAACGGGCTTTATATGGATCCCCGTCTAAAAAAAGAGGCTCTGTTGTAAAAATCGGTCCAGGCGGCCGATTAATCCTCGCATAATCGCTGATCGTTCACTAAGCGCCTTGATTTATCATAATCGGCCTATTTAATCGTTTTGGTCAAAGACCTCTTAAAAATCGGTCAACAAACCGACTAATCGAACAAAATCGCTTAAAAATCGGTCAACAAACCGATTAATTGGACAAAATCAGTCAAAGATCACTTAAAAATGGTCAACAAGCCGAATAATATCTATATTTGACTTTAAACTTTGAAGAATTATGTATTATGTTTATATTTAAACACTTGAAATATTTGAAATTTGATGCCCTATTTTTACCTCATACATATAATATAATATAATATCTAATATTACAATTTTTTGTACAAAAATTCCAATCCGATTAATCCCCGATTAATCCCCGCCTAACCGATTAATCGCTAAGCCCTACCCGACCGCTTCACTAGCGCCTAGCGATTTTTACAACCTTGAAAAGAGGTATAGAGCCATGTTTTCTCGTAAAAAACCGGGCTTTATGTTAAAAACCGATAGAGCCCAGTTTTCTTCTAAAAAACCGGGCTCTATTCCTCTTATAGAGCCATGTTCTCTAACACAAAACCGGTTCATTTAACGATTGTTTGATATAGTAAGTTTCTGTAGTACATTCAATAGTCTAAAGGAATACCTTTGTTCATTTAACGATTGTTTACGAATGTGTTTTCCAGGATATTTCGGATTATGATGATGCCCGATATGGCTGCTCTGGAGCAGATATTTGCTTAGACTGCTGGCCTTTGGTTGCCATCAAAGTGGTTGATACAGCTCTAAGAGGCAAAAAAAATTAGCTCGTGGCTGGCTGATTGTAACTACATTAATATTCATAATAATTCAAATGTCTTACGCATTTACATGTATCATTGTTTACAATGTTCATTTTGCCAAAAGGAATTTGATTTCATGTCTGCAAGGATTTTTTTTTTATAATTTTTTTCACATAGAGCCATGTTCTTTGATATAAAACCGGGCTCTATAACAGGTAATAGAGCCCGTTTTTAAAACCGGGCTCTATTTGCTTTTCGAATAGAGTCCCTCCCCTTTTGTGCCCTCATGCAAAACCGGGCTCTTCGCACCTTTTAACCGGGCTCTATGCCCTTTTTTGTAGTAGTGTTGTTACACTTTAATTAGGAAGCACAAAACATTGTGTCTTGTGAAATTTGAAAAAAAAAAAAAAACACACAAAAATCCTTATGTATCATAATATTGTGATAGCTATCTTTGTCCTTGTGAAATTACGCTTTCATTCGATGTATGTCTTGGTGATCTTTAGAAATAAAATTGTCAAGCTCTAGACTTGAATTCCTTAACCGCCTAGTTGGTTCGCTAGCATTTGTGCTCCTCCATTTAACATAAAAGTTAACATTTCGTATCATCCTAGTGGTCATAGAACCTGATAACTATACGACTGAAAAAACAATTTAAAAATTTGTAGTAAAAGGTTGATTGATTAGTTATGATGACTTGAAGCGAATTTAAAAGATTTAATTAATAAGGTTTCTAATTTCTGTTAGCATATGAGTGGAGAGTTAAGAATACTGATGTACACAAATGAATTTTAATACAACAACCAATCTCGTCAATAATCAGGTGCATCAGCACACCATTTTCAATCGGCCCCTAACTACGGATAGGCTTAAAGCACTATTCGCAGACCCATTTATCAACAAGCTTATTGAGCTCCACGAAGTAACATGTCTCCGCTTCATCAATCCGCCCAACCTTTACCAACAACCATCCTAGGTTGCACGGACACGGCCACGGCCACAGTGTCTGACACGGACACGGACACGGCGATAGGGCAAATCCTAAAAATATAGGACACGGACACGGCGTGGACACGGGAATTTTTTAAATATATATATTATATATATGTATAAAAACATGTACAAAGCCTTAAAATCAAATGAAATATCATAATAATAAAGAAATACAACTAATCTCTTTCTCTTCTCCCTCTCTCTCAACATGTATGTGCTTCCGCCATCCACCGCACCAACAGATAAACATTTTCTTTCTCATCTTTTTTAATTTTTAAATTTTTTTTTCTTCTACTTCTTTATAAATTTTGAAAGCCTTCTTTTTTCATTTTTTTTTTCAAAAAAAAATCCAAATCCGTGTCCGGCCCAAACATCACGTGGGACACGGCACGTGCGTGTCGGACACGTGTCCGAGCCGTGTCCGTGTCCGACACTGCGACTCCTTACTTTCAGGCGTGTCCGTGCTTCCTAGCAACCATCACATTCCACATAGTTAGACTTCGATAGTGGTTGCTTTATGCTTCCTTTCTGTGAATGTTTTAAAATCCGATTTTTTTTATCGTTCCAGTTTAGAAGTCTCTGTTCACCATCAGTTTAATTGATTGAATCGCTGGTTCAATACTTATGTATGCTTTTTTCTATTTTTAGTATGTAGTGTTACATGATCTCAAGATTTATACGATTTTATTGGTACATTCGATTGAACTGATGAAAATTAGGGTGTGTTTGGTACGCCGGAATGGCAATCAAGGAATACTTTGATTGTGAATAACATTGTTTGTTTGATACATATGACTATCAAAATTAACTATGATAGCAACATATTATCCATACTCCATTACTCACCATAAAAGTTGGTTTGATAGTATAATGTGGGTCCCACTCCTTTTTTATCATTAAGCAATGAAAGAATTCATGCAAATTGTTTGATAATTCATTTTATATGTCGGGCCTACTTTATGATACCAAAATCTAATTGTCAATACCAAACAATGATATCGGAATTGATTCCATGACTAATACACATACCCATTCTACCCTCTTATCAAAGTTATACCGATTGTGATTGATAGCAACAAACCAAACGGCACCTTATTCTATACAGATAAGCTTTGTTTTTAAGTTCTATATATTTGTAATAATATAGCAAAGATTTGCATCAACAATCAACTTATGATTCTGAATTATAAAAGTCCATATTAAAACTAGAGGCAATTATGGCATTGCACTTTTCGCTCGGGGTGGCAACACCTTCTAGGCACAAAGTTGGCGTATTCCTCAAATAGACTTTGAGACTTGCGACTTTTCTTCCAATCAAAGAGCGCCAAGTGTCCATCCACTTTTCAGAACCCAATGATTGAATTTTACTTTTTGTACTTATATTTTTTAAGCGACCTAGACCCAGCGAATTTTTAAGATTCGAGCGAAATTTTCTTTTGTCATTTTCAAGAAAAAAGTCAAACTTTCGAAACTATTATTTTATTCATTTAGCGCCTTCCCAATGCTGAGCAACTTAAGCGAATTACTTTGAGAGTCTTTTTTAACTTTGTACTTTTGTACTTTTATGCTTTTTTTTTTACATAACTTTTAAATACCTTTTAGATTACTTTTATATTTTTTTTACTTAAGCGAATTCCTTAAAATAATTAAGCGCTTTTTCATATGACTAGATCTTCTTTACCGTATTGGATAATTAGAATAACACATACATTACAAAATACTCCCACAAACCAAGATCCATCTTCTCGAAATCCAGGTTGAACCCTGCAAAAAAATGTTTCGTATTCGGGTATGTATTTCTATTTTTACACTAAAATTGGTTTTTATTTTCGTATATTGATATATATAAATTGTTCGTATCTTTGTTTTTTCTGTATTTTATTTGAAATTAATCATGTTTAATCGTAGTTTTGTAACAACGAAATTGTTTATTTAACTTAGCTAAGATTTTTAATTGAGTTGGGGTTTTAATGATAGTGTATATGTCATTTGTTATTACGTTTTCCACTTGACCTTGGGAAAACATTATTTCCACCTGCATATATATACCCAAAAGGATATTGTACAATCTATTGTCTGACTCAAATGCTTATTGTTCTACATTATTTATTTGATTTAGGAGGTAGTTAATAATTTTTTTTCTAATTTCCCTGTAGTCTGGTGTACACATTCATGCAAGAGCATCTTCTAATGGCAAACGTGTTCAGGTATCTTTCTTACCGTTTCATAGCTTTACTTTTTTTATTCAAAATTTTCTATTAATACAATGCTCTGTTATGTTGTCAACCTGCAACAAGATTCTGTCAAATCATTTCTTTTACTGATTTGAATGTCCCTGTGTATATCAGTCAAATATTAGTGCAAAAAACCATGCAATTGTCATGCATGATCCAAATATGAGTGCTACCTTGGATGTTCTGTTGCTGCCGGATTTGGTGCTGCTGGACAAAGGTGTTCATCACTGAGTACGGTTATATTCGTTGGAGGCTCAAAAACATGGTATCCTCTTCTGTCTAGTTATGCTCCAGTTACATTTTGACTATCAAATGCCTTTCTCATCTATCGTTCTTCTTTCATGTTGTAACTTTTTTGTCATTTGGTCATGTCTCTTTTTGATTGGAAATGGTTTTATTTGAAGTTTATTAAGGATGAACGAGCTAAGAATTAGGATAATACAAATGCTTTTTGTCCACTAGGGATAAAACATAATTCAAATGAACCCACTCAATGTGTCGTAATTGCCACCTCTGTCTCATCCAAGACTTGAACCTACAACCTCTTGGTTGATGGGTCATTCACATACCCTAGGCCAAAGGCCCCTTGATTATTGTTATTTTAGTAATATATTCTCCAATTAAAAGAAAAATATGTTTTGATCTACTGCAGGGAAGAAATACTAGTGGAGCGTGCGAAAGCACTTAAAGTAACTGTTGGAACTGACCCTGATGTGGACCTTGGCCCTGTGATCAACAAAATGGTGGATACACATATACCTATTGTTACTTGGCTCTTTTGATACTTGATTTATTACTGTTGGTCGTTCTCTGATGTTCTCTTAGCTGTAATGAACTGAAAGGCAAAGGAAAAAGTAAATAGATTAATCCAAGCGGGTATTGATGCTGGAGCTAGATTAATTATTGATGGAAGACATATCGAGGTTCATCCTTATCTACAAATTTTTAATATAATCTAAATTTATGTATTAAAGGTGAGATTTGATATCATATTCAATTATTCATGACATGTTAGTAGTTCACCTTTAAAGCAGCTCAAATCATTATGAAGCGTTATTGTTGTATTTCATATTTTGTTCTCAAAACATTATGAAGCAGATTTATTCCCATAATGCGCTGTATGCCTGTATCAGGATAAACTCCACTATTAATTACATGATCAAGCAACTGAATATCTAGATTATAATAGCTTCCTGAATATGTTTCCATTTATGAATTGAATCTCAAGTCTTGTATGCTAATTAGTATTTTTGGTCTCTCCACAGGTTCCAAAATATGAAATGGGCAATTTTGTTGGCCCGACCATCTTATCCAATGTTACAAATGGCATGGCGTGCTACAGGGTATCTCAACTTATACTATATCATAAAACACTTAGATATAGAAGACAATATAATTCTAACATCATGTATCTTTGTCTGTTGCCGTTCAAAAAAAAAAATGTATCTTTGTCTGTTCAGGAGGAGATTACTGGACCAGTGCTTTTGTGTATGCAGGTTGGCTAACTATTATTATTGCCATGTGTACAAGATTGTTGTTTACATAATTTTAGAACTGGTTGAAATTTCAACACTAATGTTCCCACGTGTTTCCAGGCTCAGAGCTTAGAGAGCCATAGCTATTGTCAACAGAAACAGGTATTTTTTTTCATGAACTTTATAGGATCTGTCTTATACAAAACGGTGAAGGACTTCTCTTTCTTAAGCCCTAAGTTTGCTTCTGGTTCAGGTATGGCTTCGCGGCTTCAATATTTACTAAACCAACCGATAATTTTCCTAATACTGATGATAGAGGACACCTGGCATCTCCATCAGATAATCTTCAATGTGACAATGGACCCTCCTTCACAATACCACATAAGGATTTCCAAACCAATGAAGCTGTGTCTTTAGGCTTGCAGCTGAGGGATTTTCAAAATAATGATGGATTTTCTCCTGGGTTGCTCATGTCTGATGGATCACAGGACCCGAAATTCTTGAGCCATTTTCTTAACTGGTAATTCTTCTTCTGAATTAAATGGATTGTAGGTAGGTTGGGTAAGGGGGACAAAACAGGCAAGCTATATTTAGCATGGCTCAAAGGAGTCGACCCGCGAAAACTTTTTTATCCTTTTTTTTTAATTATTTATTTATTTATATATATATATATATATATATATATATATATATATATATATATATATATATATATAGAATCTAGATCAAATAAGATCATACTTAAAGTTGTTAAAATGAGATCGAACTAAAATTTGACAAGAGATACTCTCCTTACAATAAAAATAATTTTTATTTACTACAACTAAAATTGTTAAAGTTTCGATAGATTTCTTTTTAAAATTCTGAAACCTAGGTGATACACTTTGATTAGAAGTTTAATGTGTATCAGGTTTTTGTATGTGTATCAGGTTTTGGAATATTTATTAGTGTAATGTGTATAAATAAGAATTTTAGCAATCATACACAAAAAAAATAATATTTTAATACAAATTAACATTTTAGCAACTTATAATCAAATGATACATGAGTTTGGATTAGTGATACATGTGATACACATTACACTAATAAATATTCCAAAACCTGATACATATTAAACTTCTAATCGAAGTGTATCACCTAGGTTTCGTAAATTTTAAAAAGAAATCTATCGAAACTTTAACAATTTTAGTTGTAGTAAATAAAAAAATTATTTTTATTGTAATGAGAGTAGCGCTTGTCAAATTTTAGTTCGATATCATTTTAACAACTTTAAGTTTGATCTTATTGGATCTAGATTATATATATATATATATATATATATATATATATATATATATATATATATATATATAGATTCTATATATATATTTATATATATATATATATATATATTTATATATATTTTTGTCTAGTTTATTACGTAATGAATGATGAACATCATCACCAAAATGGCCTTAGCATAACCCACAAACATTTTTTATCTACATTTTTTTTAATAAACTTTGTTCAACTTTCAACCTTTTTTAACTTAACCCATTTAGCCCGTTAGAGATGAGACTTAACTCAAATGTACCCATTTAACTCTGCCAAAATTGCCACCTCTAGACTCTAGTAAATATAAAGTTATCTCGGGTCTAACTGAATTTTACACACTGCAACTGATGTGCAGAATTTATGTGCAGCATATTAACAACCTACACCACCTAGTATGTCACATATATCTCAGCCTAGACTTGAACCCACAACCTGTTGGTTGATGGGTCATTCACGTACCGCTAGGCCAAAGGCCCTTTGGTTGTTGCTTTTACTTAATATTAGTCCTATATTCTCAAATTTAAAATAAAAAGACGGTAATGGTCACTGCACCAAAGTTCTGGCGGTCGGATGTATTAGATAACAAGACAGAGTAGGTAAGTTTCTAAATGGTTCAAAACATGCAGGAGATTGGGTCAAAACATTGTCCAAATAAATTAGTAAAATTAATTTCTTATAAACGGCTAGTGTGCCATATATCAGTTTCAATAAAAAGATTAAGATGTTTAATAGTAAACAACACTTTGGGAACTGGGGCACTTTTGACCAGGTTGATCTGTTTCCCTGTAACTAATATTTATTTATTTTAGCCATTTGACTCATCAGAGATATATTATAACTCAATCTGAATGTGCTGAAATCACCACCTATGGTTGGAAGCAATAAGCACTTATGCCATGCCATCACTAAGATTGGGATTTGAGTGACTTCCAAAGATTTCGCCCCCTGTGACTTAAAATATTACACAATTATGTAACTGCGTGCCTGCTTCAAGGATCTATGTTGTGACTTTGTAACAAACTATGTTTTCTGTTTCAGGAGCCGAAATGCACAATAACATTAAAGCATGTCTCAATGTAGCGGGCTATTAGGCGAAGCTGTTCCTGTTGGTGGCAGTATCAGCTTCAGTATTAAGTATAGTTCAAGTGTAAAGGTCTGTTTGTATCTTCTAGTCACATGTGAAGTAACAGATGAAGGTCATGGATATTTTAGGCTGTGCTTAGTCGATTGTGTAACGGTTGGCGCTAACAAGCTTTAAGTCAGGTTCTTGTACTCCAAAATGTTCATGAAGCTCAATTTAATCGAATTTGGTCTAGTTCTGTTGTGGTGTTACATGCGATCAATGTTGTTAAATAAAGAATGCAAAATTTAGGATAACCCTGAAAGCCAGTTAGTAATGTTGATCTTTGGTTATAAAATCTGGGTTCAGGCCTTGAACACAATAAGGTTTGTTGCAAAATGTATAAAAAAGAAAATAAAACAAAAAAAATGGTAATGAATTAGTATTTCAACTTGGTGGGTATTTTGCGGCCGATTGTTCAACTTCTTTGCCCAATATTCGCCCGCTCTATAATTATCCTAATGATCAAGAATCACCTCGCATAATTATACCTTACTTAAAAAAGATGTAAATACACACATTCACTTCAGATTCAGATGTAAAAAGTTATACCTTGTTTCTACTCATTTCTTCGTATGACGAGTTAAAAAAAAGGAAATGTTGTAATCATGCTTTGTTGATGGTGAAACTAAAACCAGTAAAGATACGCAACTGAATCAGACTTGCAACAGATAATATCTTATTAGAAAGGAGGGAGTACGAAATCTGTTGTGGTTACACAAATCCATCAAATAGGCCACAAGTTCTTGTGAGAGCATTACGCACGCTTAATGAGGCTCACCTCACCGTGTTTAGCTGCAGGTGACCCTCTTCATCCACCAAGGATCACCGTAAATAACTTTCCTTCTCCGGTTCTCTCTTTGACATGCTAGCATATTTCCAGTTCCTCAACAAAAAAATATACTCTCCATTAATGGTTTGTCCCAAAATGAGTCTGCACTTTCGAATTTCAACTATTTATATCTTATAAAATATAAAATAAAGGATAACATTTTACTGATGCAAGTTAATGATTATACCGCTCAAAAGTCAAAAACACTTTTTTAACATTACTGTTTGCTGATATTAACATCTTGAATTCTTTTTTTCATTGTTATTTAGGTCATGCTTTTTCAGCTTAGGAAATCTAAAACTTTTGGGTTTGATTTGTTCATTGCCAGTTTGAAAGTTTTTAAACATGACTACTTCATTACTAACTTCAAATTTGAAAGAAGACTACAATATTCATGCAAATCAAAATTTAAATCTTTAGCAACAATAATACCATAATTGTAACCATCAAAAGTAAAACATAAGACTAGAGCAAACAATCGTCTACAAAAACATTTAAACCAAGGTCGTACTCAAACCACATTTCACTTCAAAATCAGCAAATCAAATTAAATTGTTTTTGCAAAACCTAACATGCTAAACAAGCATAAGCCTCTTATATGCCTGTGAAGGCCTTCTTTCCACCACCAGACTATCCAGCTGGAATCACCTTCAACACATTGAACCTCACGGTCTTGGACAAAGGTCTGAAAAAATAAATAACAAGTCAACATGAAATTAGATACACAAAATGAGTAAAAAGGAATATTAAAATAACCGAGCAAGTAAAACCGAATAAAGATGTGGGTAGAGGTTATACCTGCACTGTCCAACGGTAACATGGTCCCCTTCCTTCACACGGAAACATGGAGAAATGTGAGCCGGAATGTTTGAATGCCTCTTCTCGTACCTGTATCAAAAACAATAATCAAATAAATGTGGTAGACTTAGTTTGATGTGTTTATGGTGTTGAGGGATCATATCTAGAGTCTGACCTTTGATATTTCTTGACATAGTGGAGGTAGTCCCTGCGAACAATAATGGTCCTCACCATCTTGGCACTGTGGCAAGTACCAGCAAGAATACGTCCTCTGATGGAGACATCACCAGTGAATGAGCACTTCTTGTCGATGTAAGTTCCTAGATTATTAACAAATCAAATATCACATATGTGCGCTACAGAAATCATTAATACATCTTGACAGAAACAAAAATGAACCTCAATTAATAGAAGATAGCCAATTAATGATTGTCAAAACCAGTCTGATGTTTTGTAAACTGAAAACTAATACACTCAATATGTTGAAAGAAAACTTCCTTCGAGTAGCAAAAGAACACAAGTCGACGACTAATTAAGTTTGATGCAGTGACCTACTGTTTAGATTGTATCACTAGATAAATAGGCTCACAGCAAATTAGCACCCTTCGATAAATAGTTAGTCAGTGCCTCAAAAAACAAAAACCCTTTCTCTGTATCACTAGATAAATAGGCTCACAACATAACCAATTAAAAAACAAACAAACCCCAAGAAAACAAAGCAACCCTTAAAAAACAAGAGCCCGCATACAATTCAAAGTCGAGACATTTTAGCTTTGAAGTCTCAGTACATAATCGGCATACAACAAACAAAAATTGGTGGCAAACAACATTTCTCCATAAATTTAGAAAAAACCTTAAGGACCAAACTATTATTGCAATATACATCATGTGGGAAACTAATGCAATCAAATCAATTAACCATTTCAAACTTCCAACAAGAAGTTCCAAAAATATCTATAGCTTAAGTATTAACCAAATAAATAACATGAGAAGCTACAACATTATATTTTATAACTAAAAATATAACATAAAAGACTAAAAAATATAAGGAAAAAAAAAAGTACCTTCAATAGCCTCTCTTGGGGTCTTGAAGCCAAGACCAATACTTTTCCAGAATCTGTTTCCTCCCTTTCCTGGCCTCTTCCCTTTCCCACTCTTCTTTGAGCTATCCAACCAATAGAATAATTAAAACCCAACACATAAATATTATTATAACATAATAATAACATGTACAAATAAAATAGTATTCATACCAAAGAAAGACCTTGGGTTGCTTCAAAAAGGCCTTCTCAGTCTATCACAAGTAAAACAACAAAATGCATGTTAAGATCTTAGTACAATATATAACAGATGATGATGAATAAGAAATGATGGAATGTAAGTACAATATATAAAAGATGACCTGGGAACGAACGTTACCTAGCATCAAAGAATCCGAAAAAGTTTGCCATTTGGGACTTTAATTGACTAGTTAAGTAGGGTTTCAGTTAGGGTTCGAGTATATTAAAAGTTTAGGATTTTGATTTCACTCTTTGATTTGTGTTTTGGGGTAGTAGAGTGTTGGTGTGCGTGTTTATGTGTGTGTGTAAATATTTTAAAAATGTTTAAAATTATAATTTTGAAAAGTTATGTAAAAAAGTACAAAAAGATACAAAAATATAAAGTAAAAAAATTCGCTAACACTATTTCGCTTAAGTCGCTCAGCATTGGGAAGGCGCTAAAAGTATAAAAAAATATTTTAGTAAGTTTGACTTTTTTTACTAAAGGACAAAAAAGAATTTCGCTAGAATCTTAAAAAATCGCTCAGTCTAGGTCGCTTTAAAAGTATAGCAGGTAAAAGTCAGAAAACAATCATTGGGTTCACAAATGTCGAGGGACACTTGGCACTCTGAGATTAAAAGTAGAAAAGTCGTAAGTCTCAAAGTCTATTTGAGGAATACGCCAACTTTGTGTCTAGAATGTGTTGCCACCCCGAGTGAAAAGTGCGTTGCCATAATTGCCCCTTAAAACTATATAGTTTATAAATCTACTTTACCTTATATACAAAATTTTAACTATCATTAGTTTTCATTACTTCAACTTATCAATTAAACTTAGAAAAGTTGATGAGAAAAAAAAGTGTTTTTAGATTTTTTTAATATAAAGTAATTACCCGGCCGGGTTTATCAACCCGGTTAAACTATCAGGTTCTCAAGCAAACAAAAACCCGGGTCACATCCTGTCCGGTCTCCGACCCAATGATTTACCGGTCGAACCAACTGAATCAACCCAGGTTTTAAAACATTGCTTATTTCTAATTATATTGTTTTACCCATGTACTCACACACGCACACATATAGATACTATAGTTTTTTCTCACATATATTTTTGGGTAAACGGTTTTTCCGGTAAATGCTTTTCCCACATATATTTACATGCAGTGTTTTATATCAGACATGTTACCCAACTTTCCCACTTTGTTCGCCTAAGTTACCAAACTTTCATTTTGTTCACTTAGGTTACTGAACTTTAGTTAAGCATTCAACCTCCATTTATCAGTGTAATCAAAGTAACCCAAATGCATTTTTTTTAGGTAAGTTAAGTAACCCAAACACATTTTTTTAGGTAAGTTAAGTAACCTAAATGTCTCATTTTACAAATACAAGACGACTGAAGGGAAAAGCTAAAAGAACTGCATTTTTGAATTACACATCTATGAATATATTTTGTTAAGGTCAAAGCTAGCTAACATACTTTCAAATTTCACTCGATCTAGCTAATATGACTGTTGGTAGTAGGTTACCATGTCATTGGCGAAAAATTTCTGTGATTAGTCCTCTAGGACTAACGATCGTTAACTAGATGATAACGACCGTTAAAAAAAAAAAAAAAAACTTTAAAAATTTTTAAAAAAACGTAAACTTTTATAAAAAACATAAAATATTAAAAAAATGTAATTTTTAAAAAATTTTAAAAATGTAATTTTTTAAAAAAAACGTAATTTTATTTTAAAAAAGCGTAAAATTTTTAAAAAACGTAAAATTTTTTAAAAAAACGTAAATTTTTTTAATTTTTTTAAATTAATTTTTTTAAAAACGTAAGATTTTTTTATAAAAAAACGTAAAGTTTTAATTTTTTTAAAAATTTTAAAAAAAAAGCAAAATTTTTGAATTTTTTAAAAGTTTTTTTTTTTTTTTTAACGGTCGGTTATCATCTAGTTAATCGTCGTTAGTCCTAGAGGACTAATCATGCAAATTTTTCGCCAAGGTGACCTGCAACCTACTACCAACAGTCATATTAGATAGATCGAGTGAAATTTGAAAGTATGTTAGCTAGCTGACCCTTAACAAAATATATTAGTAGATGCAGACTCAAAAGACGTCATGCACTTTAATTTTCACCCTAACCCGAATGTCAACTTGTAGTCCAATACCTGTTTGCACAAAAAAAAGTTTGATAACTTAGACGAATAAAGTTGAAAAGTTGGGTAACCTATCTGTCTATAAACCCTTTACATGCATATACACAAGTTTGCTAGAGGGTTTATGAAAGAAGCCTCATGCGTCTTAAAAGAAACATGATTGTCTATTTTCTACTTTTCTTATACTCTGTTCTAACAGGATTAGATATTGACGTCGTCGTAATTATGACATGTTAATGTTGTGACCCAAACTAAATCACGGATTGCAACACCTTGTACAAACACACTAAAACAATGATATGCATGTTAGCGTATTTTAGTCATTTACGCAATCTTAATTTGAGAGAAAATAAATAATTAAGCCTTTGTTTTGTTGTGTGGATAAAATATAAATTCGTACAAGTTGCCGTTCTTCAAATCCACTTTGTATTTTCCCATATAACGAAGGCAAGAAGTTCTCAAAGAGAAGAGGGGCACAATGGTGAAGCTAAGCGGATACGTTATCCTGATCTCTTGTATAAGCTTTCTAGTGTTGCTAGTTTGTCATGATTGTAAGATCGCATTCTCTTATTTGCTCTTTCATATAAAAACTGTGAATAGATTTCATATATAACCTTTTCCCTTTCTTTTCTGGATTTATAGGTAGCAATATTGATGTTAATGAAATCAAATCAATTGACAGTAGCAGACCTTGCCTTAAAAACTTGTGCTCTCTCATCGATAATGGTATGTTATGCTGCTGTGGTGACTATAGTTTATGCCATACAGACTGTCACAGGAGGTGTGGCAATTTAAGTAAATGTTGTATGTAATAATGTTTATATGTGGTATAATTTCTATATATAATAAGTGAATCAAGTAGTAGTCCTCACTTTACATAATGGACTAGTTTGTTCATCTTAAAATAAATATTTTCTGTATTGCTAAGGAACTATTTAAAAGTTGGGTTTCGCTAATGACTTTGTTAAGGGAAATATTTTCATTACATAACAAACAATGAGTGATAATAGAATAAATTCGTTACTACAACCAATTGCAATACAAGATAATGGATATTTTTGGCAAAAGTAATTGTTGTTGAAACTGTAGATGGTGCTGAAGATGACGATTATAAAAGATTATTTTTATAAACTACACAAAGTAACCGTTGATTTACAGAGATTATAAACGATTTTTTTTTTTCTATTTTTATTTTATTTTATAATCTCTTATAAGTTATGTCTGCCAAACAAAAATTATTTTTTAAGTAGCTTGTTTTTTTGAAAAAAATAAGTATAATAATATCTCTATAATCTCATGTGTCAAACATGCCCAATCTCTTTAATAGATCGAGCTGTTAAAGTTTTGCTCATCGGATAATGTTTGAGGTTTCTAAAAACAACCCTTTAAAGTTATTGTTAATAACTAGTTTTCAAATTAATGTTAACACAACACAAAAATCTTCCAAAATCACTAACCATTTCTTAAAATATCTCATATACCAATTCAAGTCACTTTTATTATTGGTAATATTAGTGAAAGATGATGAGCATTTTTAAACCATGTCTTTAAAATTAGCGTATTTTATGTAAATTTGTTGCTATCAACAACCCTAAAGGTTGTTGTATGCATTTCCCTAATGTTTAAATTAACCAAGTTTTTTTTTTAAAAATTTTCTCATATACACATGACTCTAAAGAATAAATACAACAACGTAGGGGTAACACTTCAAGTATATTTTTTGAGTACGCTCGATATCACACAATTGTGCTAGACAATCTAAGAATTTCTCAGACTTGTCGAATGTTCGATTTAGTTGCTTATTATGGGTGATCGTGGAGAAAAAGTTTTGAACAAACAATGTGACATTCAGTTAGAACGCTCTTGCCCATTAGTCGTCGAATGCAATCACAAAAAATCGTAAATATTTACAAGAAATTGACAGTAGTTTATTTTACGCCATTCAGTGACAAGTTGCCAACTCATTAACGTACTCCTTGTGAAACTCTAACTATGAAGCACGAAAACATTGTATCTCTCAAAATTTGCGAAAAAGAAACGTATGCATCATGATATTGTGATAACTAGCTTTAGATTCTTGTGAAACTACGCTTGTAATGTATGTCTTGGTGATATTTAGAAATAAAATTGTCAAGCTCTAGACATCGATCCTTAACCGAACCAGTTGGCTGGCTAGAATTTGTGCTCTTCCATTCAACATAAAAGATAACATTTTGTATCATCCTAGTGGTCATACCATATGGTTACATGACTGAAAGAAACAACTTAAATATCTGCAGTGAAAAATTGAATCTCACTTCCTACGTACAAAAGTTAATCTTTTATATAATACAACAAAACCCTTATTGGGAATTTTTCATTTCAAAAAAATCAATTCATACCTTATTAAGTAATAATTGAATTATTATTTATTTTTTTTAAAGAAAAATTTTAATAGAAAAAGCCTAAATACTTCCAAATTTATCCGTATTTTATAAAAATCGAATTTGATTTGTGAGCATTGAAAAAAACACTATAAAAGTATATGTGTCAAAAACTAGAAAAACGAAAACTTAAAAAAAGCGGAGCAAGTTTTTCAAAGTTTTGGGCTTAAACTTAAAATTCCCAAATTCCTCCTCGATCAATCAAACTCAATCTTTTATCATTCATCGCACAATCATCCACACACATGAACTTACATTCTTAAAACCCTAAATTAATATTTTTTGAAATAATTGAAGAAATCAACAATTTAAAGTTAAGTACATGCAGTTTTTCGCAGAAACCAGGTTATGAATATTTGATTTTGTAAATAAACGGGGTAGGGCTTTCATAATTACCCACTGAATCATTAGGTTTGTTGGTGGTAAGGAGGGTGGTGGTGGAAGAAGGTGCCCTAATTCCCAGAAGCATATCAAATCGATCCGGGGTGTTTGAAGGTGTTGAAAACAATAACAATATATCATAATAAAAAATTATCTTTCTTCTGCCATTCGTTATTAGGTTTTCATACAATCATCTTTAGTTGATACATAATGGATGCCTATAGTGAAGATGATATGCAATATACATCAAAACTGTTTACCTGCTTATTGCGTTTTGATATGGCAGATATGTCGAGTTTTAGTATCTCAGCGTTGAATTATATGTAATTGAGCACCTTTTTTTTGCAGCTGTTAATTTCTTTAGTGAGTGAAACTACCCGGTTTGACCCGTTATCTACCGTACTTGCTTTTCAGCCTCAGTGAACACATATGCTTATATGCATATTTCTAAAGGTAAATGAGGATGTGTTTGTGATTGATTAATTTGTTTGCTTATCTGCTTAATTAATATAAGCATATACTAATTTACTTATTTTCAACTGTTTGTTTCCTCTATTATAAGCAAGGAACCAGCGTTATCCGTGAGAGTAATTTTGTTGTTGGTAGGAGCATTCAATCTTCTTCACTACGGATTTTCGCTCATTCAAACTGCGATATCAAATTGCTTTTATTAGTGAACTCGGGGGCGTTTGGATAAGCAAAAAAGCGTTGGATGCATTAAGGGTGTTTGGATCACTATAATATGAAATAAATATTTGAAAGCATAAACAGTTATAGGTCAGAACTTTCTTTGCAACTGCCGTATTAAATAGATAGTGATACTGCCTAATATTTATTAAATTTCAAACGTATATGAAAAACCTCCTCTTAAATCCCCTGTGACTTTGCTTTATTTGTTTTGGGGGGTGTTTGGGTATGAAGATACTTTCAGTATAGGAGTAGATTAGACTGTGTTGGCTTATCTTTTAAGGGGTGATTGTGTTAGCCTATTTAGCAGGCTTATGAGCTAATGTAACTTTTGAAACACTCATGAGCCTACTTTTCTCGGCTTTTGAGCTTATTAAGTTGAGCGTATGGTCATAAACTCAACTTGATAAGCTAATGGGTCGAAAAAGGTTGACTTATGAGCTTTTCAAAAGTTACTTGAGTTCATACACTCAATAGATGATGACTACTATTGCAGCTCGCGCGCTAGCAGAAGATCCAACCGATGTTGCATCTAATATCAAGTATGATGCTCAATACAGTGCACATCTTTCGCCTATCAAGTTTGAGCCTAAGCAAGCGTAGTTTGCAGCAAATGTTCGTGACCATCTGATACAGGTAAAATTTATACCAACTTTCTTCATTCGATTAACTCAATGTACATGTCACATATCATCTTTGTTCTTTGATATGCTTCATTAAATGGCAAAAATGTTTGTGGCCAGCTGATACAAGTGAAATTTATGCCAACTATATTCGTTCGATCATGACTCAATGTGCATATCACATATCATCGTTGTTCTTTGATATGTTGCATTAATCGTTTTTGGTGGATAGGCGGTTAAAAAATATTGTTTTGGTTTTGATCAGTTTCTGTAATCCGTATCCGGATATTTGTTTAGACGACTTAAAACTGCTAGATCCGTTCGGTCTATTTGACCCATTTTCTTTCTAGCAAAGATATTTACCAGTTTTATTCATTTGAGATTAAAAATAGTCTGAATTCGTAAATGGGTTGACATCGCCACATCTACTTCCCCTTAATGTGGAACAATTAGGAAAAGTATCTACTCGCAAATATATTACTTTCTTGCATTGCGATGGCGAGCACTAAAACGCTTCAGTTTCGCGTATCTGGCATACCTTTGACATAGGACGTTAAATATGTAGCTCATTAATTGCATAGCTTTGAGACGATAACTTTATTTATTTACCTTTTGGTATTTCATAATACAATGTGATAAATTAAAATCTATTTCAAATAGAAATATAAGGCACTACAGCCATGAGGCAATCAAATTATCAAGATATAAGAATGGATATATAGCCTATATTTAAAACTTTACTGTACTACACTACCAGGAGTATCTCTTAGGTTCTTTTTTTGGTTAATCTTTAGGGATTAGTGCTACTCATTAACCTCTAAAATGTGTATGCTTATTATGCAGAGAAGAGCAAGAATTTCATTTATGGGTGTAACAGGTATTTAAAATGATTGACTAAACTTGAGTGGTTCAAAAAGAACCGGACACTAGACTCTTCAAATTTGAAATGATGCTAATGGTAGGAGGGTGTTTGGCTAAGTATAATTTAGGTGCGTAACGGATTATTGCATTTTGAAATAAGTTCTAATCGCTTTCAAGGTGTTTGACTATGTTTATTTCGAAAGGTTGAGGGATTTCTTGGGGATACATAAGCTAATAAGCATAATCCTTTATTATCCAAATATACATAAACTTTTAGCTATGCGCTTACCCAAAAACCCCTACATGTAGCATAATAAATTAACAGGTTCCGTATAATTGGTAATGCTAATTGCAAATAAAGAACTTTGCATTTTTAAGTTATAATTTTCTTTTTTACTGATTTAAATTATTTAAAATAGGTTGCATTAGTTTGTTTCCTGGTTGTATCTATACACATTTGTTGAAGTTGTAACCATCGATGCTCCGGTGAAGTGGTGTGGATGCCGGAGGCTAGCAGCTGCTTTTGATGCCACCAGTCGATATGCCATCTGTCATGGTAAAAAAAAGAGCAAAGACAAATTGATTCATGGCTTTGGGTTTAGTTAACGATTTTATCTTCCAAACTTCTTGCCAAGAAATGTTCCTTAACGGTACGCTTTTATTGTCATCATTGAATTCAGATTTGTAGTTTAAACACAATTTGTAAGTTTGACTACATGTTAGCTTTATGGCGACCATTTTTTAGTTTCTTGCAGAATTATCACTTGTGGCGTTATTTAGGGTGTGTATTCGTATGTGAATAATTATATCGCAAAACGTTGTAGGCATCGCGGAGTTACTACAATTTGTAGATTAGGATGATTAATGAAGTCACTGTTTTCGTTGATTGTTTAATTAATGATTATAAAAGTGACTGTTATTTATAGCTTAGGATGATTAGTTAAGTTATTTTTTAATTAATTTGCATATTAGGATGGTAAGCTAAGTTACTGTATATAAAAGTTTAGGTGGATTACTGGATTAGTAAAGTTATTGAAGAGTGCATAGGTAGGTATTAATTGGTTTAATAATTTGAATGAGTTGACATTACTCTTTTTAGGCATTGTTAAGTGTGATTGATTTTAGCCCCATTGATTATGGTTGCATTACTACAGAAAAAAAATTGATTTAGTATGCCTTATGAAATTGGTGGCCTACTACGGTATCGTGATGATTTGGTGAATGTTTGCAAAATGATTGTTCCGTCTAAGTAGACATGAAGGAATAGTTTGTGTAATTGGTGAGGGTTGGAAGTTGGGTCATAACGGGTCATTTATTTTGGTGGGTATGAATTAGATTATTGTTTGAAATTTGAAAAAGTAAATAGTGGTCATAGTTACCATGGTTGATAGTGGTCATGTTGGAAGATACTAAGAAGTTGGCTGAAACGAAGCTTAAGCTGGTGGCATTATATCAAGTACTATTGGTGGAAAGAATAAAGAGCTCAAACAGGTGTGGCATATTTCTTATGAAATTCTATTTTGTCGAAATCATAATACCTTACAAGTCGATTAGGTTCATAATCACAAATTTTGGAAACTAACTGTGATGTTTCTAAATTATCGATACACAAACACAACATGCAGTAGCTAAACTTTGTATATAAAGATGACCATGTCTATGAAAATACCATATATAAACTTTTACCATGCAAATCAAATATAATTATAAATCAAAATTAAGAAGCATAATACAAAAATTAAGCTATTTGTTTATTGGAGTAATAAATAAAAAGTACATTATTGAAAATTTTAGAAAAAACCCTGCGCGTGCGCAGGTATTATTACTAGTGAAAGTAAACAATAAGTTTTACAGACTCTTAATTACCTCAAGAATGATTGATTGGTAATCATGACTTGGAGTGGATTCAAAAGATCTACTTTATAAGGTTTTACTATGCATTAACATATGTATTGGGAATTGATTTTCAAAATCACATTTTTGATTAGGACACTTAATTGTATGCATTACATACTTGTACATTACTTACAGTGTGCTTTAACTGCTTGTACATTTGACGTGCTTTAACTGCTTGTACAATTGACTGTCCCAATCAAAAGTGTGAGTGTGCAAACACTACTACACAAACTGGTTTTTCCCACTAAATTTACCCACGGAAAATAATCAGTGGGAAATTTCTCACAAATTACCGACAATTTACACACCAAATTGTAGACCAAATTTTCGTGGGAAATCAGACGTAAATTTCCCACAGACTTCCCACAATTAACACACCAATTTGTTGACCAAATTTTCGTGGGAAATTGGTCACAAATTTTCCACGGATCAACGACGATATTCACACTAATTATGTTGACCGGGCTTTCGTGGGAAATATGTCGCAAACTTCACACATATTAGTGATGGTCATAAATCCGTGGCAATCTGTATCTATATTACCCATGGATTTCACACGGTTTTATTTAATAAAAATATGATTTAATTAGTTTGTGTGTAATTTGTGGATAATTACCCACTCATTAACCACAATAAATATTTTTTTTTATGTTTTTTTATAATTACAAATTTACATATTACAATATATTTTAATATGCTTTATTAGTCTCAGTTATACATGTCTTCGTATTTATTTAGCTATTTGTTTGTGTGTCACAACTCACAAGTGTATATGTATATATGTGTAACATGTTTCTGTAGACATCTGTTGTATTAAATATTGCATATCTATTAACGAATGTACATACATATTGTAAGTTGATTTAGCCTTCATTGCACTTTTGTATTGTTTATATATAAGAATGTGTACATTTGTAAATGTGTAAGTATGTCAAAAACATAATAGATGATTATCTTCGTGGGAAATCGGTCGGTATTTTCTCACAAATTACCCACCGATTTGATAAATTTGTGAGAAATTTGTGGGTAGTTACTCACGGATTTCCCACAAAAGATATCGTTTTTGGGTTTCTATATACTTAAACATTCCCACATTATTATATAGACGTGTTTTAAGTTGATCTTAACCTTTATTGTACATTTTTACTTCAATATGTCAATATATAAGTATGTTTGCGGATATGCAATGATTAAGTGTGTTGTTAGTGATTTAGGGATCATTTATCATAATGTATTATATTTGTCATTTGCATTTTTTATATGTATCGACAATTTTTTTTTAACTATTCTATGTACTAAACTTGATTTTATTATGTTTTTTGTTTACTTTATGACAACTATAATACATATAGTAGAAAAAAATGAGGGGCAAAGTACAAAAAAATACAATAAAATCAAGTTTAGTACATAAAATAGCAAAAAAAATTGTTCGATACATATAAAAGGTGCAAGTGACAAGTATGATACATTGCAGTGCAAAAATAAAAAAATCTCATTAACATAACTTACAAACTTATTATAATATTTGTAAAGGAAGCATTTAAGCCTTTGGATAACATAACACGGATTGCCACCTTGTCAAATTCAATGAACAAGATGAAACCATACATCTCACAACAAACACAATATATCTATTATCTTTTTGCGTCATAGTAACACAACTACCACACACTGACTCTAGAAAAAAAGCTCAAAGACATCTCTTATACTCCATATCTTGATTCACTTTTCCGACCACCATTAACCCGCTGCTGGACCACCACATTTCTACCACTAGTAAACCATCAACCAATACATACTTAGACTACCATTGCGAGTGTTCAAAATACGAGCAGAAACATATAAAATGTGCAATGACCACCTGAACAACACACACTCGTACCATCCTTGTTAGATCTCGAGCCATAAATGCGGATCTATGGACTTTTGCTTTTGGTTGGATCTAATATTATGTTGTGTTCTTAATATATTTAAGAGTATTATTCTGATCTAAATAACTTTAAGGTTTGTGTTGGTTGCGTTTTTATTTTAATTTTGGTTCTATGCTCTGATTTGGTTTTATATTTTGTTGAACATACGCATGTCGGAAAATTGCTCACATGGCTAAAGTGGATGGATTATAATTTATAAAGATCATAGAATAGCTTATTTATGTAACTTGTAATGGTTAGGAAAGAATGCTTGTTTTGCGTACAATATGAAATAGATAGCGTCGATACTCGTGGGTTGAGTTTATTTGTATGTTTATATATGTTTCAATGGAATTCTTGGTTTTAGATTACGTCTTCATGTGCTTGTTACTGAATTGCATTTTGGATAATCGAATAATGTATTTAAATCACTTTTTTGCTGCATTTTAATTTCTTGATTATAGTTTCATATAATGTTAAATATTAAAATTGCTATTTTGCCACAAATCTGCTACAACTTTAACATGGATTTGTCTATTGAAATTAGTGGGAAATAATTTGTGGGAAAATATTTTGTGGGAAAGGTTTGTAGGAAGAGTGTTGATAATCCGTAGGAAATTTGTGGGTAATAAACCTACGGATTACACGCAATGATATTTGTGCGAAAAGTAGTCAACGCAGTGGGAAAATTCGTGGGTAATAAACCTACAGATTACACACAATGATATCTGTGGGGAAAAAAGTCAATAAAGTGGGAAAATTTGTGGGAAAATATTTACCCACGAGGTTTTTACACACGGAAGAATTTCATGTGAAATCCATGGAAAAGGGCCCTTTTCCACGAGATTTCCCACGGATTTTACCGTGGGAAAAACCTGTTTGTGTAGTAGTGAAATCACCTCCCATATGTATTACCCCACAATAGATTGATAAAAACAAATGTAGAGTGTTTCTTTATTCCGAATCAGTTTAAATTAAATAGTTAACCATGTTAGTGAAATTTATTATTATTCAACTTGGGTTATGCACATATATGAGAAAAACCATATTAATATTTGGTAAAAGAATTGCCCAAAATCTCGCGGTATGGAAGATGTTGAAGGACCTCATATGTCAATTACCAAAGTTGAAGGGTGTAGTTTGTAAATAGTTTGAATGTTGTTTATATGTTTGTTAGTCGATTAGTTAGGCACACCGATTCAATTTCACTTTGTATAAATACACAATCAATCACTCTGTATCTTTTCAATGTAATGAGATGAAATAATATCATCTTTGATTTCTATTCTTGTTTCGCTCATATGGTATCGAGCTAAGGCTCGTATATCGCTAACCGCCTTGATTCTTAATCCATTTCTTGATCGTTCAATTCATTGTTCCACCGATCAATTGTGATTCGATTTGTTCGTGTGATCGATTATTCAAGAAATTAGGTCAATTTTAACCGCTCAATTGCTACAATGGTGATTCCCCAAATCCCCAATTACCAACATGAACCCTAATTCATCAAATTCTGCAAATCTCGATGCTAATTCATCAAATTCATTCAATGATCCTTTGTATCTTTCAAATTAAGATCATCCAGTGATGATGCTCACTAATGCGCCTTTCAATGGGAGTAACTTTCTTGGATGGAGTCGTACGATTAAAATGGCGTTAGGAGCAAAGCTAAAGTTAGGATTTATTAATGGTTCATTTACAAAACCGGCGATTAATGATGAAAACTTGCGGAGGTGGGTCCGTTGTGACTATATGGTTACGTGTTGGATTCTCAATTCTATGATAATAGAGTTATCAGATGCTTTTCTGTATGCACAGTCATCTTATGAGTTGTGGAAGGAAATTTCTAAAAGATATGGGCAAGGTAATGGTCCATTGGTTTATCAAGTTGAAAGGGAGTTAAGTAAGATCACTCAAGGTAATCTTTCAATTGCTGCCTATTTTAATAAGATGAAAAAATTTTGGGATGAATTGCACAGTTTAAATGGTATTCCTACTTGTTCTTGTGGAAAAATGAGGGAATGTAGTTGTGGAATTACTGAGAAATTCATGGAAATAGAAGGAAGGTCAAAATTGATGCAATTTTTAATGAGACTTAATGATGATTATGAGTCTGTGAGGAATCAGATATTGTCTATGGATCCTTTGCCTACTGTGAACAAGGCTTACTATATTGTTCAACAAGTGGAGAAACAAAAACAAGTTACTAGCAATGTGTATGATCCCACTGCATTTTTTGTTAATAACACGAATGGCAGAAGTGGAAACAATCAGAGGAAGGATGGTAGAAATATAAGGAATGATGGGAGGAATGATAAGAGGTCATGTACTTTTTGTAACCAAGATGGTCATATTGAAGATCAATGTTTTGAAAAGATTGGGTATCCAGACTGGTACAAAGGGAAAAAGAATAAAAAGAATCTGAGAATTGCTGCACATGTTTATACTGATGTGGACAATGGAAATACTCCTTTTGATATGAACTATGAGAATGGAATTAATACTGAGTACAAGGGTGATCTTGATCAGAAGTTGGTTAATGCAGTGTGCCAAGAAATGATGAAGCTGTTTAAAAGGAAAGGTGTGGATCAGTCTGCTAATCGGGCTAGTACTTCATGAGTCCATGCAGGTATATCTTTTCAACACAAATTTCATGCCCTTTCATGTCATGTTAAGATTGATATTGAGTTTGATTGGGTGGTGGATTCTGGTGCATCTAATCATATGTCTCCTCATATTGAAAGATTTCATTCTATTACAGTTCTGGTGAAACCAATTCCTGTTCATTTTCCTGATGGCACAATCAAAATGGTCACTAAAATTGGAAATGTTATCATCAATCCTGAGTTAACATTATACAATGTATTTTACGTACCTGGTTTTAAGATCAATCTTCTTTCAGTTGGCAAATTGTTAAATAGTCAAAAACTTATTGGCATTTTCTATCCGTCATGGTTTGCATTTCAGGACCCTTCAACTAACAAAGTGCTTGCAGTTGGTTAAGGGTTCAAAAATTTGTACACATGCAAGACTTCATCTGTCACTCCTTTTGTTGAAAGTTTTCCTATTCCTTTAGTTTTGCCTTCTTTGTTCAATAATGCATATGTGAATGCAATAGATATAGATGTCTTTCATGCTAGGCTTGGTCATACATCTATGTCCAAACTAGTTCATATTCCTGAATGTAAAGGTTCTAGTACCTCTGATGCGCGTACAAGGCGTGTTCAGGGTCAAAGGAACCTCCTTTTCGTCGAGCAAGTTTTTCAACACCCTAGGCAGTGAACCTAATCATTGTAGTGCAGTATTGGGTAAGCCTGTGGTATTGATATCGTTCTCTAGGGGAATAGAAATGCTAGTGAGAAGTATACTATGCTAAGGTTGAGGTAGAGGAAGATTATTTTTTTTTAATCTTTTTTATATTTTTTTAGAAAGCTAAGAGTAAAACCTCGGGGTTTGGATTTGGGGGTTGGTACTTCTACCGATTACTTCTACTATCTAATTATCTAAACTATGGGTAGTCTTATGTCTATTGATGTGTGCTCGTATGATGATTAAAAATGTGTCTACCTAGATACTATTACTCCCTAGTTATCTTTTATTGGTGGTTGACAAGTCGCTAAAGAGCAACTCGCTAAGTATCCAAGTCGCTAACACCAAGTCGCTGAGAATACAAAGTACAAGTCGCTAACAATTTACACTACAACTCGCTAACATTTTCTGAAGCAAGTCGCTAACCTCACCAAGTCGCTAGCCGTAGTAGAAAATCCACTAACTTGTAGTTTTTGTCGGCTTGTCTCAATAGACAAGTCGCTAGGCTCAAGTCACTAACAACTAACATCAGAACTCGCTACCTTTTACCAAGCAAGTCGGTGCGATGAAAACACTACGAGAGCCAAGTCACTAGCAAGAAAAACTTCAAAACACACTTTTCAATCCAAAACAAGCTCAACCACGTTGATTCAAGCTTTCCAAATCAAAACCCAAGCACTTACAATGATTCTTAACACAAAAGTACACCTAAAATTCAAACTTTAACACTAGAAATGATCCAAATGATGCAAAACCACTAAACTTTTCAAACTCAAAACCATCTAAAACTACTAGAAATCCAAGGATATGTGAGAGATGATCAAACCATGTCTCGATACCATTTATAACATATTGATTTCACAAACACACAATCAATCACAAATAAGGCATATGATTAGATGGTTTAGAGAGAAAGTGGGATGGGAGACTTTCTAGAGAGAAAGTGAAAGAAAACTTAGAAGGTTAGATTAAGAATGAAGGTCCAACCTCTACCTTGGGAGGTAGAGGTATTTATAGTTACATACTAAACGTCCTCCTTGGATCGTGGATCATGCATACAGTGGGTAAAGACCCGTCCTTCCTCCACGGTGTTGCACTAAGCTAATAACTAAACTAATAAACAGGTAAATAACGATATGTCTACGAGCTAACATATGCTAGACTATATTTGGGGTGACCGACACTTCACTATGGAATTTCCAATTCCTAACAATCTCCCCCTAAAGGAGGTCACCCCATGTTTTACATTTCGAATCCTAGTATTCTATTTAATCTTTAGTCTTGAGCTCGTAGACTTGAATTCTTCAACTTCCGCAATCTTTGTGCTTTAGCAGTGACTCTTCATAGTCCGCATATTTTGTACTTTCGGAGGTCTTTGATCGATCCACATCTTGATGATCTTCGAGCTTACTATGAGATCATCGACCACATAAATCTGGATCACCCTTTATTGTGTTGCCGGCATGTGATGTTGTGACTTTCGGACCGACATGCTCACACTTTCGGATCATGACATCTTTTCATCGAGTAGCGGAAGCTTTATTGGTTCATGATATTTGCATCGGCGTGGCGAAGCATGGAGTGAAAATATCATAGTCGTTGATGCACTTCATCATGATTTCTTTAATTAAGTGTGGATGTTTGTGAGCATGCGGCTTTGATTGACTCTCAATTACGATCACCGTAGAATCGTCCAAATGTACCGCAAACAACGCTTAGCAATAAAGCACACGAAAGTGTCTTTGATCACTTCGTTGAATTGAGGTACACGCCCACGGTTCCCCCGTTGATCGAAGAAAAATGCCTGTGATCGGTAGGATTCCTAATAATCTCCTTGACGGGGTTTCGCAATGCTCTAGTCGGTCTCAAACCGGAACGTCTCAAAGAAGACAACACGGAGTGAGTGAACTAACGAATTGAGATTCACTGATTGATTCAAAATGATTTGAAAACAATCGCGTATTGCTTGAAGAAAGAGTTTTGCAATACGACGAAGGTTTTATAATAAAGATCAATTTTCAATCATAAATACCCTTTTAATTTTGAAAGATTAATACACAGTCGATGTGCTAGAGAAAATATTTTTTGAGCACAACGACCGGTTTTTCAAAGGTATCCGTCAATTCATTTCCTGGACCAAGGTTGATTCAAGAATGAATCGCCCCATCGTTTCTATCCAGTTGTCACAAGTTTGATCTTTAGAAAAGATCTCACATGTCACCCACCAAGAGCTTGTTTGATGTTGGCTCTAGAAGGATTTCCATCTTCATCGTGAATACTTTTACATACCACTCGGATGTTCGCAATACCACAAGGATAATGCGTGGGACTCTTAAAATATATTCTTACTTTCCACATTGTGTGAAACAACAAGTCTTCAAGAATTTAGTGTCCTAATGAGATATTGTGGATGATCTCTTGGCTCTAGACTCAATAGTGCACATTTGGTTCCTATGCTGGAGACTAGGAGAGGGTCTCTTCTTCAATATCAACAATCTCTAAGAGAAAGTCGATAGATAATGTCGGTTCCCGTGAGAATGAAACAAGCCTTTTAAGAGGAACTTGAGTAGCTTAGGAAGTTAGTGCAAGTCGTCACTGGGTCCATGACGTCTTGTATTCAATACCGTGTTACCTTAGTAACCACTAGTAGCATATGTATTGAACCGGTTTACGCCTAAGGTTGAATTATTGGAGGCTATTTCTTTTCACCATTTTCTCATTTAATTCTTTTCATTCTTCAACCCCTTTAGTGCTTACCGAGACTTCATAACTAGAACCTTGTTGGGTTTATTCCAAAGACTAGCTCTGCCTCATCCGCACTCTTCCCATTTCTCATTTCTCCTTTTTCAATATACCTAAGGACTCTACACTATCTAGTGGATTGTCCCTGGTAGATCCCTCCGGCTCAAGGCGGGATCGTGGGAACGAATACCTAACCTCACCATCCTTATAACTCCATACATAAAGTAAAATGGTCGGTCTTTTGGTGCAGTCATTCTTCCTTGAAACCAATTGAAAAATCATTTAGAAAACAATCAAAGTACTTGTGATACGAGATCAAAGCATTTTGTACCTTAATAGTTTTTATCATTTAGAAAACCTCCCCCTCAACATGTGCATATGATTTAGAAATTGTTTAGCACATGGAGGCAAGAGGACTTTGAAATATTTTCTTTGATCACTATTTTTATAGAAAAAGCCATTTGATTTTCTTTGGTAAATTCTCCCCCCTGAATATGTGCATAGGATATTTGAAATCATTTTATCACATAGAGGAAAGAGTTCTTTTTGAAGCACATCCACGATCACAAAATCCATTAAGAAAACCATTTGAAAACTCAATCAAGGTACTTTATGTTAAAACATAAAAGCTTTTGTACCTCGATAGTTTATTTTCTTTTGAAATGCTCCCCTCAATATGTGCTTGAGATTCGAAAGCGTTAGCACATATGAGAGAGCAACATGCACAATTGAATCAAAACGATCACCTTTATCAAATTTCATTATTAAATCACAAATTCTCCCCGATCAAAAATATCAAACCCTTTGAGATTTTGGATCCCAAGTGATTTAATAAGGTTTAGAAAACATTGCGTAAAATGCGCACGATTTAAAAGCTCTTACGGATAATTGCTCCCCTCAACATGTGCATTGTATATTTGAAATCGTTTGGCACATGGAGGAAGGAGTGCCTTTAAAGGACTAAAACCAATTCCATTAAAATGTATAAGAGATTTAAATCACGATCTCTCCCCCGATCAAAAATTTCAAACCAATTGAGATTTGTGATCCCAGTTGATTTAAATTATTTAGAAAATTTTAGAGAAAGACGTGGCAAGATTTGATTTTGAAAAATGACTGATAAGGAACAGTTTTTCGACATTAAAGATTGTTAGTTTCAGGTATGATAGTTTTTAAGAGATCTTTAAGTAAAATAAAACAATTTCACAATCAAACAAGAACAGAAGAATTTTCATTTTGTAAGATCTTGATTCTAAAAAAAAATCATACCATGACATAACATTAAATCTTTAGATCACCACTTATTTTGTACAAACCGGACTTTTGGATGAAATATCGTTTGAAAATATTTAATTTGAAATCACTTAAGATTTGACTAAATAAAGTCCGGTTGATTTCAAAACTTTGAATCCAATTTATTTTCAAAACAATATTTTTCATTTTCAAAACAATATTATTAAACGTTTTAGAAAATGGTATCATCACTATTATCCTCGCACAAAGATATGTTAGGTGGTTGAGAAGCTTATGTTGTTGTTGTAGGGCTTGAAGAAAAACCGTCACGATGCGGTGAGACTTCTACGTTGCATTTAATGCCAACTGAGGTCAAATTAAGCTCCGCTTCTTCATTTGTTGTTGAAGAAAACCATCTACGATGCAGTGAGACCTCTTACGTTGCATTTTTCCATGCCAACTCTCCATAGAAGTCCAATTAAGCTCCGCTTCTTCATTTGTCAACCCAAGATATAGTTACCCTTTCCTTTCGGCATCCAATCATCTTTAATTGTGGGATCCGGATCAGGAACATTCTTTTAAACCATGTTATCTGCATACGTTAGTGAACACAGATAGACATATATGGTGGTCGACAACACCCAAACAACAATCGACTAATAAAAGTCAATTCAACATATCAATCAGATCATAAAAGGTATGGGAATAATGTGTTCATCAATCTATAATCATCTAATCCTAACAATCACATCCAAGAAACCTAGTCATTCAACATAGGCAATTATATTTTTCCAGATAAGCATGTAGGATGATAAAGAAAGTCCATTAGATGATGTAAATTTGAAAACATTCTCCCCCTCAATCAATGACTTATTTTCTGAAAAGGTTAAAAGCGCGGAAGTCATTGATTGAGTTTGCAAATTTAAAAAAAAACTCTAAATCTGATTGTTTTTAAAGCAACTCATTTACCACCATTATGTTAAAACAAATATTTTTCTGAAGAATTTTAGACGGAAAAATATTTGAGTAGGAATAGCAGTCCTTCGACATACTTTCCTCATTTAGTTTTAGGATAAGTGCACGAAATTTTAGAAAGTTGATTTAGCGCAGCACTTTCCTTCCTTGAAGAACGGGTTGCTATCGAAAATAATAGCGAGCCATAGTTTTAAGCACGGGTTACAATCAAGTAATCGCAAGCCATTTTTGAGGCGCGGTTACGATCAAATAATCAGAAGCCATTTTTGAGACATGTTTAGAAAACAAATATTTACATTTCCAGCTCGAACTTCATCTAAAGTCCCGTGCCATTATTGAATGACATTTCTAAGACCGTAGATGTTATCGAAACCAGAAGACATGTCTTGAGAAAACATATTTTTAGTATTTTTCAATTTTCTGATTTTTATGGGTTTTTGTTGATTTTATATTTATCTATTTTCTTTTTGATGGTTTTATATTTTTGTATTTTGTTTTACGATAAAATATGTACAGATAGAGTAATAGTTTAAGAAGATGATGATACAAGTACCGAGATAGGGAAATCGTTCAGCACTTTGTAGAAGAAAGAAATCAACATCTCTTAAACTTTCACCACCAAATCATTCGAGGCTTCTAAGAAAATCATCTGAACATGAGCCTTCTCAATTTGAATCTTTGGTAGCTTCCCCCCAAACCGACAAACATCGAATAAAGACCATTTCCCTAAGTAGTAGAGTTGAACAAAAACGGTCTCATTGAATGAAGCTCAGCACCCCGAAGAACATGAGAACACCAAAGTAACAAGTTTAAACATTGATCATCTCAGTGGTTATCAAATCCGGAATAAATGATGAAGTTCGATCACATGAACCTGTTGTGCGTCCCCGATGTACACATTACTCTTCGAGATTGACCAGTTGTCTATTCAGGGGAACAATACATCAACATCTTCATTTTACCAAGTGCATTCCAGATATCTTCCATATAACCAATCAACCCATAATGTACACAAGTACCCAACCAGAGTAGAGACAATGACATCACAGTAACAGGTTGAATCACTGATCTCCTCTGCGGATGTCAACTCCGGAATAACTGATTAAGCTCGATTAAGTGAATATGTTGTGCGACCCTGATGTAGACATATCTCTCCCCTGATGGTTACTATCTCATCGGAATCATCATTACATTGAGTGCATGAAGAACTAATCGGAAGCACTTTATCATAAATCATATAGAAGATGTCGATAAGCAATATCATCTCACGCTCCAAATATTCTTCTCATATTTCTTCCTACTGAAAGCTGAGTTAACACATACCGAAAGTATCCAGAGACCACTTCCTCCCAAATGGTTGGAATAATACATCCTTCCCCCAAATAGTTGGAATAACACACCAAAGGCTACGAGTTAAACACTGAGTTTCTCTACGGTTGTGACATTTGTCTTTCCCGGGATTACTTCAATAAAGAAGAAGTATTAAGTTCATCACGTGTACTCGTTATGTGTTTAGATGTATGCCTCCTTCCCCCTTGCTGGTTTTGATACCTCGGAATCAGCAACACATTATACATGCCAAATATTCTTGAAATAGAGAAGAACAAAAATTAGCTCAAATGAATTTTGTGAGAATCAACTGCTACAGAAACTCTCTTTGACTATCTTTATCAACCCATATGTAGACAATTTGAAGTGACCACTGTTGAAGATCTTTACATGATAAGATCAACCCATATGTACTCTGATACCAATTGATAAGATCGTTTATAAGCTCAGCTAGGGATCAATAACAAAAATAATAAGCAGCGGAATAATCAAAACAATACTTTGTTATTGAACAAGGTTTTCAATCACTAACACTAACTAATCTTAGACGTTTATAGGAACACGTCTACTAACTAAACTAATAACCTAGGCGTTTACATGAACATACGCCTAGGACACACACACACACCTTTAGTCGACTACATTATGGAAGACTTGTATTAAAACCTACACCTATGTCCTCTTTATATACTAGAGGATAAGGACTAAATAATAAAACTTCCATTGCAAGCAAGCCCTTCCATCTTTTAGTAGGTTTTCTTCTTGTCACTTTTAGTCCCTCTTGTTTCATTATTTTTGTCTTTATCAACTCAAACGATAATTCCCAACAATCTTCCCTAGTTGATAATGACAAAACCATTCTTGAACGAACTTCCTAGACAGTAGAGAATTGAGATCAATAAATCTCGCCATAAATGAAACAAGTATGTCTTCCTTTGTCTTCCCTTAATCCATGCTATGCCACTCAAACATCTCTTCCCTTTTGTTATTATCCAAATAGGGAACGTATGCAAATAATGATCTTGACCACCACGAACCAATATCATACTTCCAATCTAAGACTTCCAATGCTTCAAATCGCCCACCATTACGCATCATAAGAAAAATGGATTCAAAACAGTAGAAACCTCCAACTAGCAATAGTAATAATGATCAACAGTAGTAAAAATCAAACACTTCCCCTTGAGTGGTGCATGTAGATGATTAAACACTTAACAATAAGCTTCCCCTAAAAGCCATATGTTAACCATCTTCTTCATTCTTCAAAATTTGTAGGCTTTATGTAATGATTACTTGTGAAGAAAACCAAATATAACGAATTTGATGAAGAAGTAGAATTTCCCAAACTTGTGTCTTAAATCTTTTACTATCCACGGAACTCCATACTTATACGAACCAACTATAAGTAGACCGCAATCCCTTGACAAGAATCCTCAACTAGTATGAGACACTGAGCACTACAATGTAACTCCTTTAAGTGATAGCCAATGTGTGCATAGAGCATCATAAGAAAAATCACACATTGCTAGATTCATCAAGCTATATGATAAGAACACAAACCAAGTAATTCCACTTCACCTTCAAATAAGTGATAAATAATCCTCTTCGTAATCAATTATTCAATGAATCAAATACGAGCATTTTTTTTAAATCCTTTTAAGAACACTTAACCAAACTCCTTGTGTGTATGAACAATAACCTGTGTGTGTGTCGTCCAAAAACCATAACAATAATTATGCTCGACTTCGCCTTAAATCGAAAACCATATGAGAAGCAAGATTTCAATATAACAAGATTTTGAAACCTCCTTACAAGATTTTTGAGAAGTAGCGAAGACCTTGAGCATAAGCGACTTTAAAACTCCAAGTCAGACTTTGCATCCAATGAGCAAGATTTAATTCAAGAGCAGATTTCATCCTAATGAGCAAGTACTTTCGTGTCCAAGAGAGCGATTCAATTCCAAGTAGTACTTTCGTGTCCAAACAAGACTTTGCTTGTTGGGGACCAATAACGCACATCAAGACTTTGAAAATACAGCGGTATTTCAGCAAGACTTTCACATAAAAGCTCGATGAAAGATCCTCGATGGAAAGTTAGATTGATATATAGAGAACATCCACCAAAAATTTCGTTACGATCCAACGGTTAACTAAAAAGTTATGATCGCTTCAAAACATTGTCGTTGTAACCTTACGAAAAATCACAGCAGACTTGACTGACTTATAACTTTTGATTGAGAGCTCGAATGATAATCCTTCGTGAGATTAAAGATAGATATACCAAGAAGCTCCAGCTCAAATTTTAGCTCGATCCAACGGTTAAATAAAAGTTATGCCTTCCGAAAACAGGTCTTTGCAGTATTACGAATTTTGACACTTGAATTTTTCTTCCTTCTTCAAGAAAACCTTGTAGATCCCTAGATATCACGAGCCCCTGTGCTCGATACCACATGTAAAGATCGTTTATAAAGAAGAGTTTATAAACGTGGGTATCACGATGGGTATTGGAGCATGTGGAACGAGGGAGTAAGGTACAAGCATATCATTCGTGGTTACCGGATTGAAAGAGAGTATAGGTGCGAGTACGTTAAGCTTTTTATTGTCCGATTATAATGCTACTCGATGGTGATATGGATGTTGCGATTTTACTCTTAAAGTGAATGAATTCGGTTTCTTGTTGAATTTGTCGTTGATGTTTTAATGATCGTGTAATTAGAGACAATTTTGGTTAAGTGGTTATGACAACAACTTGGTGCCAAGGAAAGAATACGAAGGAGAATACATGGCTTCATGATAACGGTGCCGGCTATGGGGTGTGAAGTTACTACATGATTGGATCTCGCTAGAATTGGATCTCGGTTTTGAATTTTGATTGATGTAATTCGGATGAGTGTGCGTGGGAATTAATAATGATTAATAATGGTTAATGTCATACGCCCAATGAAGTCTTCTCAAATTAATGGTTGAGATTTATGTTGTTCAAGTTCGTCATTGAGAATAATTCGTTGTGAGTTAATGTTGTTCGAACAAAGGAGGAAAGTACTCTTGTTCAGATATTTTAGTGATATGAGTTTATGATTCGATAATGGTTGGTTAGGAGGAAAGTACGCTTGTGATGACGAAAGCACGCTTGTGATGATGAAAGTATCGCTCGTAGTTTTGCAAATGATTTACAATGTTTAGTGACGTAAAAGTGTTGCTAATAGGTTTGTTTTGGAATTAAGGGGAAGTCATACATGGATTTGATTCTCAGCTTGGTATGGAGTTTATTTAGATTACACACGCTGTTTAGATATTGGTTCGTGGTGGTTGAAATCAAAGTTGCTTCTACTTAGCTTCTCCTAGTGGATTATGACAAAAAGGGGAAGAAAGGCGACAAAGACGGTTTTGCAACTTGAAGATTCTTAGTGATTGCATGTTTAAGGGGAAGTTCTTATCTTTCATAACATTTTAACTTCAGGGGAAGTTTGTGCTTATTTGGTTTTGTCATTATCAACTAGGGGAAGATTGTTGGGAATTATATTTGAGTTGATTATGACAAAATATGAAAGATGAAGGTTTAATGAAGACAATTGATGAAGATAGAAAGACAAGGGACTTACTTGTTAAAGAAGACTTTATTATTTAGTCCCTAGTAGTCAATTGTAACCCTAGACTCTCTAGTATATAAAGAGAGGCAGGGAATTAGATTTAGAGTGTGTCAAGATGTGAATACCATTAGCAAAAGTGTGTGTGTGTGTAGGCGTTTAGGGGACGCCTAGGGTGATGGTTTATTAGTTAGTTCCTAGGCGTATGATCATGTAAATGCCTAGGTTATTAGTTTAGTTAGTAGACGTGTTCCTATAAACGTCTAAGATTAGTTAGTGTTAGTGAATGAAAACCTTGTTCAATAACAACGTATCGTTTTCTTTATTCCGTTTTGCATGTTATTAGTCTTTGTTATTGATCCCTAGCTGAGCTTATAAACGATTTTATCAAAACCTGATATACCAAACTTGAAACTGAAGTAGAATTCTCCGCATGTGTTCTAAGCTTGCACTTAATGATGGAAGAACGGTGTTGAGAATCTATGCATCAAGCAAATCTCTAAGTACTCACTACTCAAACAAAGTATGAGACATTAACACCTCTTGAGATTATCTACATTGTCATCTGCATGTAACTCTGAGTAAAACAACGTAACTCCTAATAGTGATAGTTAACCAGGTCTTCAACCATCCACCCCGACTGCTGGTAACTAGATAAGCCAAGTCTTCAATTCACATTCTTAAGCCCGAGCAAGTTATCAAATAAGAACACGCCTTTGTGAAAGTCAACTTCAATCTCAAATAAGTGATAAATGATTAACTCTGAAGTAATCAACTTGTATCAAATGCCCACCACGTGATGTTCACGTGGTTGATACATAACGTGCACATTGAGAGTAACAATAATCCGTGAAGATTTGGTAAAGGAATACCAAAGAGCGGATTATTATTCAATAGTGCAACTGCAATATTACGATAGTCATTATCAACACCTCGATGAATATATGGAGATTGGGTTTCTTGAGTAGATTGAAGATGGTGAATTAGTTGAGTCAGCATGAACCGGAGCAGGAGCATCAGGAACTGGATGATCAACATTCGTTAGAGGTTGGAAGTACTCATCAAACATATATTGAAACAATGAATCCCAAACAATGAATCCCAGTTATCCTTAGTAAGTGAAGCATTAGGCGTTGAAGGAGAGTCATATGACCATAATTCAAGCATCCATCAACATGTAGAATATGCACTCTTCTCCCCCTCAAAAGTTGCATCCGAAGTTGCCATTTTTGATTTGACCAAGTGAATAAGAATATACACCATTGAACGTAGATCCACTTGAGGGTTGAAAGAGCTTGGGAAAAACATGAAGCTTGTTGATGAAGAATGTCGATGAGAATGGTCATAAACATGAAGATTTCTCTTCTTTTGAAGATAAAGCGCACTGAAGCGTACACCTTTCTTTTCTTTTGAGGAACAGGGCCTGAAGTGTTATCTGCAGACGCCATAATGATGAAGTACGAGGCTGAATCGATGTGAGCAGACGTCATAGCCGAATGAATATCAAGATTGAGTTACTTGAACCCGTGAGTTATGAGATATCAATCCATTTGTAATCCATACTTTTAGCCACCAATGTAGTGAAGGATTGAAGTATCTGCAATGCAGTAAGGACTACCCGCACTAATATTACAAACTTGATTGCATATATTTTGGTTAGTGACATTAGTATCCAAACCCTTTGGGGTTTCACAACAACCTTGATTTTGTCATCGGTAAAGAGCTTTCCGGTAGGCATCCACCTAAGTCCAACATCCTTAAACATTTTACCGCACGGAATCCACTTATGGCAAGGTCTAGGATTGGTGACATACTTATGCACATCAAAGACTTATTGGTATTCCTAGACTCCAAAGATTTAGTAGTTGGGATCCATCTAGGTGGAGTTTTAGGTTTGTTTTGGATCATAACATGTTGAACCTTAGCCATGTTAGTAGTCTTAGTGGATTGTACCTTAGCATGTGAATTAGGAAAATGTTTCTTATTCGAAAAGACTCGAATTTCTAGTTTCATTTTCTACATGCTTAGCATTCTTCTTCATATAACTACTCTTAGATGCAAGCCAACCCCTAGTCTTTTGAGAGTTCCTAGGTAATTGTTTACTACTACTAGCAAGGCCTTGAAATCTCGTGGAATGCATCACCCTAGGTCTTGCACCTAAAATTCGCCTTTTCGAATCAGCCTTTTTCTAGCTTCTTCTAGATAATAGTTCTTCCACAAGTCATTCATATCATATGAATTTTAGGTTTTAATGCTTGGTTTTGACACTGCTTTGAACTATTCCTGTGTGTTGGGAGTAGAAGCATTATTCTTAGGTAACTTAGGTGAAGTGACCGATTTTGACAAAACTTTATCGCATCAACTTGGGAGGCAAACCGTGTTTTGAAAATTTTGGTCTTTCGGATATAAACGTAGTAGGTCGCCTAACAACGGACCGGTTTCTAATGGGATGAGAAACCTGTTTCCAAGGTTGACGGTTTTGTAAACTTAGTGTTCACACATCCTTCATGCTTTCCTAAGCTCATTTTTAAGGCAACAATAGCGAAACTCTTTTCCAAGTTGAGCTTTGAGTTCATTAATTTTTGCTATCAAAGAGTTTGTTTGTTCAATTGACTTAGTTCTAGCTTCTTTGACAGAGTCACTTAGTTCTATGTGATGCTTTCTCAAAGACTCATTTTTCTTTAGTAATTTGGCCACACAAACCGCTAATTCATCATTTCTCATTTGAATATCATCAATAGTATTAAGTTATTAACTTCAGAATTACTTGTAACCAAATTACTTTTCACATGCATATTAGAAATATGTTTCTTCAAATTGTTGATAGTTGAGTTTTGTCTTGAAGTCGAGCTTTCAAAGTGGTAATTTCAAAAGTTCACGAATTCGTGAAGTTCGGATTTTTACATGGTTTGTTAAGTTAAAACTTTCTTCTTTACTCAGTATTGCAATTTCAAGTGAAATGCAATGTTTTTCAAGTTTTGAGAATTTGTTTGAAAGTTCATCAAAAGCCTTTTATCAACCATATCATATGTTTTGAAATTATTAGACTCACCTCAACCAAGGAACATATATCGAATCATGTTCAAGATTAAGATCAAGATGTTTAGGTACATTAGCGTATGCACTATGTTGAATAGCTAAGGTACCTCATCACATGACACTGCTCATTTATCTTTCGATATCCGCATCCACATCATATGTAACATGAGTTATTGAACAATTTGTTGCATCATTCTTTGTTGTCTCGTTATTCGCATTCAAGAACACCGATTCTTCACCGATACAATACCCAACTCATCACAACTTTCTATCAACCGAACCGCACTCTCATCGATTATTTCATCTTTCCGAGTAACTTCCTCAATATACTTCTTCACTTTGTCCATGAGATGGATTGTAGGATATTGGATTTCACATACACATCACAACAATAACCCAATGAGCACATAGATGGTTTTAGAGAGAAAGAGGGATATTCTAGTAAGAGAAACTTGTTGAATATTAGATTACCAAAGAATATCCAACCTCTACCTTGCAAGGTAGAGGGTATTTATAGGTTACAAACTAAACGACCTCCCGACGGCCTCGTGGATCGTGGATACAGCTGGTAAAGACCCGTCCTTCCTCCACGGTGTTGCACTAAACTATTTTACGCCATCGACTAACTAAATAACTACATAAATAAGTAACTAACGATAAGTCTACGAGCTAACTTATGCTAGATAATAGTTGGGGTGACCGACTCTTCAATACCGGAATTTTCTAATTCCTAACAATCTCCCCAAGGAGGTCACCCCATGTTTTACATTTCAAATCCTAGCATTCTATTCTTGACTTTGTTCTTGAGCTCAGAGACAAAACAACTTCAACATCGCAATCTTTGTGCATAAGTAGTGCAACTTCAAAGTCCGCATGATTTGTACTTTAAGTGGAGGTCATTAATGATCCATGAGATAATAATTAGGAGCCATCTTTGAGATCATCACCATCATCAATCTCGAGACATCCTTTGTGGTGTTGGTATTATGTGATGTTGTGACTTTAGGACCGACATGCTCACATTCGGATCATGATATCTTCTCATCGAGTAGCGGAAGCATTTGTTGAATCATGATATTGGCGCAGCAGAAGCGTAAGCATGGAGTGAAAATATCGAGTCATTGATGCACTAATCATGATTTCTTTTGAGTTGAATGTGTTAAGTGAGCATGCGGCTATGGATTGACCGCTTCATTCGATCACCGCAAACGCCGGGTGTACCGCATACAACAGCTAGCAATAAATCGCACGAAAGTGTCTTTGATCACTTTCGTTGAATTGAGGTACACGCCCACGGTTCCCCGCTGATCAAGACATGTACCGCCTGTGATCGTATAATTCAAGAATTTCCTTGACAGGGTTTCGCAATGCTCTAGTCGTTCTCAAACCGAACATCTCAAAGAAGACAACACGGAGTGAGTGAACCAAATAATTTTAAGTCCACCGATTGATGAAAAGAGATTTGAAAACAATCGTATTGCTCAATAGAAATTGTTTTTGCAATACAACGAAGGTTTTATTGAAAATCAATTATCAATCATAAAACACCTTTTGGTTTGAAAATGAGTACACGGTCGATGTGCTAAAGAAAAGAGTTTTTAAGCACAAAGACCGGTTTTTCAAAGGTATCCGCCAATCCATAACTCGAACCAGATTGATTCAAGAGATTGAATCGCCCCATTGTTTCTCGCTCGCTTGTCACATGGTTGATCTATATAATAGATCTCACATGCCACCTACCAGAGCTTGTTTGATGTTGGCTCCGTAAGGCTTTCCATCTTCATTGTGAATATGTATACACATCACTCGATGTTCGCAATACCACAAGGATAATGCGAGGACTCAAGATATAATCTCTTTCCACATTGTGTGAAACAGAGAGTCTTCATTGAAAGTGTCCTAATGAGATTTATTGATGATCTCGTGGCTCTAGACTCAATTTGTGCATATTTGGATCCCGTGTCGAGACTAGGGAGAGGGTCTCCTTCTTCAATATCAACCATCTCTAAGAGAAAGTCGATAGATAATGTCGGTTCCCGTGAGAATGAAACAAGTCCTTTAAGAGGAACTTGAGTGGTTTGGAAAGTTGAAGTGCAAGCGCCACCGGGTCCATGACGCCTTGTCTTCAATACCGATGTTACCATCAAGAGTATATGAATTGAACCCGTTTCGCCTCTAAGGTTGAATAAATGGAGGGCTATTTGTTTTCACCCTTTCTCATTCAATTCTTTTAATTCTTCAACCCTTCAAGCTTACCGAGACTTCATAGCTAGAACCTTGTTGGGTTTATTCCAAGATTAGCTCGCCTTAGTCCGCACTCTTCCCATATCTCATTTTTCTCCTTTTATCATCATACCTAAGGACTTCTACACTAACTAGTGGATTGTCCTCGGTAGATCCCTCCGGTTCTCGCGGATCATGGGAACACATACCTAACCTTATCATCCTTATATCACCGCATATAAAGTAAAGTTGGTCGGTCAATTTGGTATTGTTCATCCGCCATTGGAACCAATTGAAAACCATTTGAAAATCAATTCGATACTTGTGATATATTATCAAAGCATTTTGTACCGAATTGTTTTTGATATTTTAGAACGAGAACTCCCTCAACATGTGCATCAAGTATTTGAAAATGTTTTGCACACGGAGGCAAGAGAAAGAATTAACTTTTTGATTACCATTTTCTAAAGATATCAACATCACTTCCCACATCAAATCAAGTAGATATAGCATTTCGGGAAGGATGAGGTTTCCATAAATTTGCTCCCCTCAATATGTGCCTCGAGGTTTGAAAAGAGTTTTGCACATACTAGAGGGAACCCTTTATCATCAAAGGATTAGAAGCCATATGATCAAGGTACCTTAAAACATTTAAAGTTGAATTTGCAAAGATTTAAGTGTTGTGTACCTCGATGACTTGAATTTGCAAAGAGAGTTCTCCCCTTAATATATGCTTCGAGATTCAAAATTGTTTAGCACATATAAGAGAGAAGTTTGCACAAAATTGGTCATCTTATCTTTTAACATCTTTCATATTTATATCACATTTTCTCCCCGATCAAAAATCTTAAATCCTTTGAGATTTTGGATCTCAAGTGATTTAAATATGTATGAGGTAAAATATTTGTAGGAGAAAATGTGTCCGATTTTATATGATCAAAATGGACAACACAGATGTTTCCTTTTTACAAGGGGAAACCACAAGACAAATCCTAGCACTATTACATGTATTACAGCTTGTTCATATTTATTACACCACATATTACACATAGTTAAAACACACCATAAACAAGATCCCAAGAAGTCTTCATTCACCCTCTCAAGAAGTTTGTAGTGACCATCACGAAGCCTTCCACCAACAAAACTTTCAAGGTCATGAAGATCCTTCGTGTCTTGAGTCTTCGCCCGATTGCAAAGAATGAAATGTTCACATCTCTTCACGCCATCATCATCCAAAAATAGTTTTAACCCAAGATTTCATATCAAGTTTGGCTTCTTTCACTCGTGTCAAGTTCTTCTTCGACCAATTTGAGCGCACCATCACTAAACTTGTAGAGTTCACATAGACGATAAGCATACGAGATCCATATCCGCCGGTGAAGATGACGGCTCTAGGGGTGTCAAGGACTTTGTATTCTCGATGAAATTCATGCCCGCTTGCATTCCATTGAGGACTTGTAAGGTTGATCCTGGTTTGGTAGCTTTCAATGCCAAGTCGAAAGTCCTCAACTCGCTTTCGAATGACTAAGCCCCGATCCAAAGAGTGACAAATGCAGAGGGCCTTTTTCTCACGGACAGTAAATGCTCAAGGTGTCCTTGAAGATTTAAGAGATAGAGATCTTCAAATCATTTGGCGTAAGATGTTTGAAGTCGCTCTTCAATAGTATACACTTTGAAGTCGCTTTTAAGGACAATCTTCTTCAAGTACTCATATCCATAGATAGGGAAGATCTCTACACTAACAACACTTAAGATTTGCGCTTTGATCCGACATCATTGCGCCTTTTATCGCCACCATGTCTTTCGATGTAGAACTTCTTCTTTTGAACCACCAAAGAGAAATACCATAAGAAGCGGCAATATCATATTTTTGTTCTTCAAGAGCCTGCATTGATCAGAACCATCCGCTCAAGCCCCGATCGAGTAGGTTGCGCTTTCATCTTTGATATTGATAGAGCAGCCTTCTTTCAGCAGAGCGAGCACACGATAGTCCAAGTCGTGATTGAAGAAGAATTCACCGAATGGTTATCCGACCGTGTTCACCACCAAGAGGAAGAGATTTGTTGACATTGAAGCGATCGATTTGCTCACCGACTTGGTCATTCAAAGATCTTATGGCATTCTTCCATCCGATATTGAAGATGATTTGCATCGAATGGAAGACTTTGACAATTTCGTAAGCTTGTCCTTCTAGATCTCTTGGAGTTATGGATGAGATACTCTTCCGCTCACAAAACCATCTAATAAAACTTCCCATATCACCAAGCAGTAGTGCGTAAGAGAGTCTTCACCGAACTTCATAATTATTGGTGATAACCGATGCCCAATTGTTGTCGAATCATAGAGTCGACTGGATGGTCCATGGGTTCGGAGAAGGAGGTCTATCTTCCACAATGCGCCTTTGAATTGTGTCTCTTGAAGGTGCTACCGATGTGCTAGTGCGATTCCCACCATGTAAGTATCAAACCAATCTTCCGATGGCTTAGGAATATGCTTCGTCGATGCATCATCTTCATCTCGGTTCTCGAGTCACCATGACTTGCGACTCTTCGTGAACCATTTGATCATCGTGAATTGAGGTGGATGCGACATGAACCTTGAATCAACCGTCGTCCATGCAGCAGATTTCTTCTTAGTATTCGATCTTTGTAGGACCCGATTGATTAGAAGGTTTTGGCGGTGATGATGGTGGTTGTGGTGGAGGTGTGTTGGTTGTCGTAGAAGGATTACCACCCAGAGTTCCAGCCCCTCGCTGGTGGCGGAGGTGGAGGAGGATCATTGCGATTTTTCATCAATGTTTCCATCACAATTGTTCTCCTTTTCTTTTAGCTTCTTTTCCCCACGCCAATCATAAACCGCTCATAATTGTCGAATTTAATGGATTCTTCTAGTGCCTCATAGAGTTTCTTGTGAACCTCATGCTTGTCCTCTTCAAATTTCATACATCCTTTCACACAGAGTCGCCTCATATCGGTGATGGGGAGGTCCTTGAATCGCCTAAGAAGTGGAGCCCATAGCCCATTCCACAAAGATCCTTGACTTCTCCTTCAATAGCGGCAGAACCCCTTCATTGAAGTTGAGGTGCTCCAATCTATAGACACGATCCACCGTAGAATCAACAGATTTAGGAAGTTGCCTTCCGAGCTTCTATCCTTTTAATGGCTTTATCCAAGAGTTGATCGAGGTGAGAATCATGGAGGGAAGTCGGTGGAGCCACCTCATCCGCAATTGTAATGACAGTTCGGGGTTGGTGACGATGTTGGTGGTGTTTGTACAGCTTGATTGAGTAGGTAAGGGAGGTGGAAGTGCAATGATAGTGAAGATGCCGACATTGGAGGAATAGTTGACGATCTTGTCAATGTCGACATTATACATGGATTGTGCAAGATCTAAGGATTTGTCATTAATGAATTGATCACCAAAAGAGAAATCTTCATCAAGATTCTTAAGTGAGGATAGAGAGTTAGTAGACGATTTGGTTCATCCATCTTCAAGGTCTCATCGATCTTGTCTCAAGGTTCTCCCGCGAGCCTTTTGTAACAGAGTGTCAACATTCAAGTCGATTGAGTCTCACTAAGTGTAGGAGTTTCCTTAAACGCTTCAAGCACTTTGACCACCCGCATTGTTCTTTGCATGAGATGATTCTGCTTCTTCTCTTCACTCATATTGATTTGTGGTGCTTGATGGAGATGATGAGATAGTTAAAAGCATGCGAGCAGCTTTGTTCGGCCAACACTTGCAACCCCTTTACCCTTGTCATGTGTAATTGGGGTTGTTTGTCGAGGTAGTTGATCGGGTTCTCTTAACACAATTCCACCTACTGGAGCTTTTACATTCTGACTTTCTAGGCTTCGCTGAATTCCAAGTTGCGATCAAGATCATCTTCATCGCTAACCGGTAACATCCCTTGGTGTCTCAAGTTGTTCTCACCAATTTCCTTTTCCACTTTCTTCCTTTTAACTTTCTCGCTTCTTGGATGCGGTGTCCGATCATTGACCTTTCAAGTCTCTTTTAGGAAGAGAGGCATAGGATGCTTGTGAGGTCGACTTGGTCATGGGAGCATTTGGTTGTAGAGAGAGGTGTGACATCACAGAGAGTTTGGTTGCTCTTTTCTTGTATTGCTTGAAGTAGTCCTTCTTCTTGATATCTTCTCGTGAGAAGACAATCAGAATTGGCAAACCAAATATTTCATTGACCACACCTCTAGGAACATATTTCGTGTTTCCCAAGACATATTCATCTTCTCAGATTATGTAGAGTTGATTCACCCTAGGATTGAATTTGTGAGTTTGTTGTAAGCACCGGATAACAAGCTTAGAGAACTCGATGTCGGAATTACAAGCTTGTTCTGCTTTCTTTCGCCTTGAGCTTTGTTCGAAATTGATTCTCGCGATATGAATGTGTTCATTGATAACGAAAATTCTTCCCAAATACGATCCGATACATTCACATCAACCCTATTAACGATTCCCCATAGGATTTGCAAGATAGGATTCTCACTTTATCGAACCCCGATGTTTTGCCGATAAGCACAAGTTAAGAATTGTTGTAATGGCTCTCCGTGGTTGATACATGTGTCCAAAGGATGATGTCGATGCTCTTGAAATACTGCTCGATAACCCAATCCAATTAGAAAGACAATCAAATCGTCAAGACTGTGTGGAGATTCGTAACGAAAGTCGTGGTTACATGGTGTGATTCCAAGAGCCTTGCTCGTAATATCGTAATCAATTGTGAACTCCATATCATCCAGCTTTGCAGGAGTATTGTGTCGTGATTTTGTTCCATTGAACGGTGTTCCGTAATTGTTGAATGTAAATGGTTGGAATTGAGCATTGCTTGGTAATTGTTCAAGAAGTTTGTGTTTTGAGGATGTCAATAGAAACTTTGAGTATCGGATTTTGTTGAAGCCTTTGTAGGTCCACATAATGCTTGCTTTTTCCAATAATGCCCATTGACTCGGAAGGATTTCTTCGTCTCGAGAGAACTTTGGATGATGCCAAGGGTAACGCTTTTCTCGATTGAACTTGCCATTGATGTTCGAGTAATCATACAATCAACAAGAATGAATGGGAACAAAGTTAGATGATAAATGGTAAGTGAGACAACATTGAGAGCACCCTTATGACATAGAAGTAGTAACTCAGAAGGAGTCCCCAAAACACATACAGAGAAAGATAGAGTGGCATAGATTACAAATATATGACAACTTTCAAATATATGATAACATTCATAATTGAGATATTTCAATGAAGTATAGTCATATAGATAAATAATTACATGACGAGCTTATAAGGGATTAATGGGCAAAAGAGTGCATTTCAAAGTGATCATGACATGAGCCAAGATACACATGTAGAAGTGATATAACAATATGTATGAGGCAAAAGTAACATTTGGCAATGTGAGAGAAACCAAGTACCTTTTGCCTAAACAGAGATGTCATAACAGACACATAGAGTATGTTGATTCAACAAGTCGAATTAGGAGATCCTAAGTGTTGTGAGAGTGAGATCATCTTTAGCACTAAACCTTTGAACATTTTAATAACCCTTGACCCTAAGACTAATTCGCAACATGAAAGTGAACAATGTTGCAAACTTGTAAAGACAAGTCGTCATCTAGAGCCACGCAAGTCGCTAATAGTTTAGCACTCTAAGTCGCTATGCTAATTCGCTAGCTTGTAAAGTCAAGTCGCCATGAACAAGAATTCAAACCAAGTCGCTACAAAACAGCTTAACTAAGTCGCTAGGTTACTAATTCGCTAGCTTGTGAAGACAAGTCGCCATGAACAAGAATACACCCAAGTCGCTACAAATTGTTAACTAAGTCGCTAATGTTACTAATTCGCTAACTTGTAAATACAAGTCGCTAACTACTAACTCGCTAACCAAGTCGCTAGAATATGGTGAACTAATTCACATGTAAACGTAGTCGCTAAGTTGAACGCTAACTCGCTATGAAGAACATTCAAACTAAGTCGCTACCAAGAACAAGTTAAATCGCCAAGAAGAACACTCCTAACATAAACCCAACAATTCAATCCTCTTAACCATACATCAATGTATTCCAAACAATATATTCCAAACAATATATTCCAAACAATCAATATATTCCAAACACTTTGAACCCGCTCAATCATTATACTAGCAACAAACACACGATTACATGAAAAATCGAACCTAAGCGAGAGACAAATAATCACAAATCACGAGCTCGAAAGGATCTGGATATAAAGACAAGTTAGTAACTTAACCCAAACGCTTAAGAGAACAAAGATGAGAGGGATTAGATGCAAACCTCTTGCTAAGTCGCTAAGATGAGCACAATGACGAGGAAGAGAAAAACGAGAGAAAAAAAAACTTTTTGAGAAAAAGAAATGGTAACTCGCTAAGTGGTAATTCGCTAGGGGTATACCAACTATCTTTGACAGTATGACACAATTGGTCCTTGTGGTTTTAACATGAGGTGAGGTAAGTCGCTAGTGCAACATAACTTTCACTATATGGCAAGTTTGGTCCCTATGGTATTGATGAACGAGTGGTAAGTTGCTAACACGGATTATAGACTAAGCCTCTAGCATAGATTATCACACTGATCACCATGAATCAATTAAACATTTAGACACATAAGCATTTAAATCTAAGCTAGGCACTTAATACGAGGTACACAATGATAATCACATGAGCAAGATACGACCACAACCTACAAAACCATAACCAGATAGTTACAAAGGCAAAACACGACCTCAACTTACAAACGAGCAAGCATTATAACCAAAGACAGAAGCCAATGGCATAGGTAGTCAAGAAAACATATACACAATCTCCTCAATCAAGGTCATCAAAGAACATTGATTGACATAAGTTTACCCCGATATAAAGAAACAAGAATATTTCAATTGTTCGAACTTCATCTATGATCCCGTGCCATTATTGAATGACATTTCTAGGACCGTAGATGTTATCGATAATGTTGAAAATATTCTTTATTAGATAGGAAAACATGATAAAATTGTAAATTTAAAAATAAAATTTTTTTTTTTTTTTTTTTTTTTTTTTTTTTTAAAGAAACTTGATTTATACAAAGATATGGATGAACGAGTCCCGATTCAAGATGAATAGGAGTCAAAGTAAGTAGTGCATCAATCGTTGCACGCTATAGCTCCCGAATGAGCTATGTTCATTTCGATGGGAACCAAGTCATGAAGTTCCCGATTGAGTTGAGCATTGTACCGAAAAGATCGAGAGCACATTGTACCGAAGCACATGTAGATTTGTACATAGAAGAGTTAGTGACATGATTAGTCTCACATTTGGATGCATCACAAGATAATACGACTTATCATTAATGGAGATCCTATTAGGTTCTACATTCTTGAAAAGTTTACCTGGAATCCATTTGAGGCATGATCTAGGGATGTAAGTTCGCTTAAGTCCTGTAAACTTAAATAATCCGCCAGTGGGAATCCATTTGAAGCCACGCTAGTTGAACTAAATGAGTGCACACCCTTGTTTTGACTATTTGTCCTTTTGTGATCGTGAGAATTTCTTAGGGATTGATCCGTCGACGATGTTTTGCATGAGACCTAGTTGCTTATTGCATTTCGATCCGTGGGTGATGACCATTAGTCCTATGCTTGGGATTCATCATATCCGAACTAGGCAATGAAGTGACCGGTTTTGACAAAATGACTTATTATCAACTTGGGATGTAAGCTTAGATTTCAATGGTTTAGCTCTTTCGCACCTAAAGGCATTAGGTTGTTTAATAACTGCTCGCTTCAAGTGGTTCTCAACATTTGACTTTCCCAAAGTTGAAGGTTTTGCAAACTTAGTGTTCATCCTATTTCCAACATACTTCCCGAGCTCATTTTTAGGGCAACAATATTGAAGCTCTTATCCCGAATTTGTGCTTTGAGATCATCAATATCTTTCATCAAGAGGTTAGATTGATTGACTAACTTAGAGTTTGTTTCCTCAAGGTTCTTTCTTAAATGCTCATTTTCTCTTAGAAGGTTGGACACACATAGAGCTAGTTCGTAATTTCTAGATTCTAGTGTATCACCATCTCATGACAAATATATTTCGGGCTTCGAAAGAAGTGATTTCGCATTTCTTATGGTCGAATCTTTGTCCCGAATCTGGATTTTAACCGATTAATTTCAAAAATTTCTAAATTCGAAGTTCCAGACATTACACTGCTTTTTTTGCATAAAACATTTCATTCTTATGTTGTATTTCAATTTGCAAAGAGATACAAGTTTTTTCAAGAATTGAAAATTTGTTTGAAAGCTCATCATATACCCTTTTTCAATCATGTTACTTGCATTAGATTCGCATAAAACAAAGATTGATTCCACATTGTTATGTTCGTGGTAAGAGTCATGTACCTTTTGTGAGAATTTGTGTGATCGATAAGTGTACCTTATTGATTGATACCTTTTCTCGACTCGAGAATTTGAGATCGCGTCGTTTTCTTCATCCTTTTCCATCACAACCGAGATTCTCGCAATCGTCTGTCTTCACCGGTTCAACTGAATGAAGCATGACACGTCATCATTGTTCCATGGACACTCTTGACACTCATTCAATTCCTTCACTTGTTATTCTCTTTAGCGCTTCCTCGATGTATGTTTCCATATTACTCATAAGTTGAATAAATGAGTTTCGAACTCATGAATTTCCATTCCCGTGTGCTTTTGAAAGACATTCCACCATGATATTATCAAAATCGAGGAGTATTCTTCCCGTAAGTGGTCAAATTGGTTGAAGATGGTTTGAGAGCAAGACGAGAATCATCATTGAGAGCTTTTCTTTGGTAATTTGAAACCTCACCGCTCTAAGTTAAGCAAAACAGTTCTTGTTAAAGTGGGAAAATCTCGACGAAGGATGGCACAACTTGTTCGATCCATGGTTGTAGATAAGAGTAATTTGAGAAGTCGATCGAGATGTTGAAACGGCTCACCGGTGCATTCCATATTCTTAGCATCATGTGCGCACATTAAGAGTGACTTATTTGAGTTGTTCGATTAATCGACATCGAATCATTAAGTGTATGGCATTCAGATAAGCATTCTCGCTTCACTATTCTCGGTCAGTGTCATAGAGAGCAAGTACTTTGGTGATTAAAGGATCCGTGATGACCGACATTGTTTTATTATGAATTACTCCCAAGTCTCTAGGGATTTAGAACTAACTCGCTACCAACTAAATAGCAATAATCCCAAGTCGCTAGAAGATACTACACCAAGTCGCCAACACTTAATTCGCCACACCACTAAGTCGCTAGAGTACCAAGTCGCTAGCCGATGTAAGTCGCTAAGTAGTAACTCGCTAAGACTCAAGTCGCTAGCAAAATTTTGGCAAGAATTGCCACTCAAGTCGCTAAAGATGCAAGTCGCTAAAGAGCAACTCGCATGCACCAAGTCGCTACCACTGTCGCTACCCGTAGTGGAGAGTCCACTACTTGTATCAGAAATCGCTAGATCTAACTCGCTAGGTCTAAAACCAGAACTCGCTACAAATTTGTAAAGCAAGTCGCTACGAAGAAAGTAGTCCGTGAGCTAAGTCGCTAGCAAGAAAAACCATATAAACATTACTTTTCAATCCAAAACAACCCAACCAAGATGATTCAAGCTACCAAATGAAAACCTAAACACTTGTGATGATTCTAAACATAAAAGTACTAACAAAATTCAAACTTTAACACAAGAAATCAACCAAATGATGCAAAACCACTAAACTTTTTCAAACTCAAAACCACCTAAAACCACTAGAAATCCAAAGATGTGCAAGATATGATCTAACCATGGCTCTTGATACCAATTGTAGGATATTGATTTCACATACACATCACATCAATAACCCAATGAGCACATAGATGGTTTTAGAGAGAAAGAGTGGGATATTCTAGTAAGAGAAACTTGTTGAATATTAGATTACCAAAGAATATCCAACCTCTACCTTGCAAGGTAGAGGGTATTTATAGGTTACAAACTAAACGACCTCCCGACGGCCTCGTGGATCGTGGATACAGGGTAAAGACCCGTCCTTCCTCCACGGTGTTGCACTAAACTATTTTACGCCATCGACTAACTAAATAACTACATAAATAAGTAACTAACGATAAGTCTACGAGCTAACTTATGCTAGATAATAGTTGGGGTGACCGACTCTTCAATACCGGAATTTTCTAATTCCTAAGCTAAGTATCCAAGTCGCTAACACCAAGTCGCCGAGAATACAAAGTACAAGTCGCTAACAATTTACACTACAACTCGCTAACATTTTCAAGCAGCAAGTCGCTAACCTCACCAAGTCGCTAGCGTAGTAGAAAATCCACTAACTTGTACTTTTTGTCGGCTTGTCTCAATAGACAAGTCGCTAGGCTCAAGTCACTAACAACTAACATCAGAACTCGCTACCTTTTCTCAAGCAAGTCGGTGCGATGAAAACACTACGAGAGCCAAGTCACTAGCAAGAAAAACTTCAAAACACACTTTTCAATCCAAAACAAGCTCAACCACGTTGATTCAAGCTTTCCAAATCAAAACCCAAGCACTTACAATGATTCTTAACACAAAAGTACACCCAAAATTTAAACTTTAACACTAGAAATGATCCAAATGATGCAAAAACCACTAAACTTTTTCAAACTCAAAAACCATCTAAAACTACTAGAAATCCAAGGATATGTGAGAGAGATGATCAAACCATGTCTCTGATACCATTTATAACATATTGGATTTCACAAACACACAATCAATCACAAATAAGGCATATGATTAGATGGTTTAGAGAGAGAAAGTGGGATGGGAGCCTTTCTAGAGAGAGAAAGTGAAAGAAAACTTAGAAGGTTAGATTAAGAATGAAGGTCCAACCCTCACCTTGGGAGGTAGAGGGTATTTATAGTTACATACTAAACATCCTCCTTGGGTGTGGATCGGGCATACAGTGGGTAAAGACCCGTCCTTCCTCCACGGTGTTGCACTAAGCTAATAACTAAACTAATAAACAGGTAAATAACGATATGTCTACGAGCTAACATATGCTACACTATATTTGGGGTGACCGACACTTCACTATGGAATTTCCAATTCCTAACAATTTTAGCAAAAAGTCTACTGAGCCGTCACAATCTTAATTACGTATAGAGGGACGACGCCTCCCTTTGATTGGGACGCCGTCAGCTTCAATTCCAGCAGCTTGAGTGTCTTTGATCTTGACTTAGCAATTTTCTTCATATATTCACTCCTTTTCGTCCAAATATGTATCATTCCAGCGCTTTCCTAAAAAGTGAAAAGGAACAAAATTAAGCAGTAACGGATATAAAAGTGGGCGATTAAGGGCTTAAATGACCCTTTAAAAGTGTACATTTTTTAAATCTTTATCAAATATCCCCACACTTGGTATTTGCTTGTCCTTATGCAAATGTTCTTTTAGCCAATCAATTTATGAGTTAGGGTGCATGAAGCATAAATTTAACATAATTCACAACAAGTAAAAGCACCGCAATAGTCATAACAAGCACGAAAATTATATACTAGCACCTCACAAGGGGTGTTTAGATTCTCTCATCTCTCGGGTGTATATTAAATATAGTAAATGGAAATGGAAGATAAACACTCATTAACCAGTCATAGTACATAGATTACCATAGGCTTGAGACTAGATCAAACCTCCACCGCTTTGGCGTAAGCACCTAGGAACAACTATCTAAGAGGTCTTTAAAAGGGTTGTAACGTTAGGCTTACGGTAGGAAAACAAAGGGTTTGGTTGGATAGACGATTTAGTGGTGGCAAGTCGAAAATCTTATGTTACAAGCATGAAAAGAATGGCGTTGCTAAGCCAAGACTCGACTCTCTAAACTCTAGATAACTTGAAACAAACAAACATAAATATAAAGAAAGATGTAGGATGGTCGCCCGTTTTTTTTTTTTTTTTGCATACACTTTTACTCTACTATCCTTTTAGATAACATCAAAATATAAAGGATTTATTGGAGCATCCCTACACTTGAGTTTTTATTACTCTAACACTAATTTGACCCGAATTGAAAAGATCAAAACACTTGGATTATTTTATTACGTAAATAAAGGGAATTTGAATTTAACGTTCTTTCCTGTCACTCCATAAAATTTTACTTTACCCATGAGTCCCAATCATTCCAAAACTATGTACAAAAGATATGACTCGACTTAGCAACCATGCAAGTAACTAGATAATTTAACTAAGGGTTTAGTATGATAACAATAATGCACTAAAGGTGAGTGCATACAAGGTAGGCTAAGGCGATTTGGGTGTACATTTTGGGGTGGATTGTAAACAATGATCTTCATTGATATTCCGAAAAATGAAACATCACGAGAACCGCGAAAAGGATAGGCTCTGAGGGGTTAACTAGGGGTATCATGTACTAAAGATGAGTACATCGCAAGGGTGTGGGGGAATTACTCGACCGATGTGGAAGAAGTAATTATAATACGGGTATCAAACAAGGGTTATCCTAATGCCTCTTATCATTTAGTTATTCCTAACTACACAAGTGTAGTCTCACTAGCGATCTCGGGATGCATCACAAAACAAGTTCTAGAATCTATTATACTACTGGTACACTCTCGAAGCATTAAAGGTGGATGTTTTAATTCCTATAGATCTAGGGGCAAACTTCACATTTTTGGGGTGGAATTTGAGTGGTAAACGGTCTTTATGCTAGTCATATAACTCCTATCCATGAGACGCTTTATTAAGACTAAAGACCCACTCGTACATGTCATGAAAAATTTTAAATTTGGCGCTAAAATTGCCCTAACCAATATTTCTCATAGCTTATTACACAAATGAAATAGGACAAGACAAATAATCAAGGATAAGCATAGTTTCAAAGTTCCCGTTTTATTCTCCCTCCCTACACTTAAATTGAACATTGTCCCTAATGTTCTCCGAAAGTATCAAAGCTATGATAATGGAAGGTAAATAAAAGAGAAAGAAATTAGTACTCTTCTGATTAGCTCGGTAGGATCCGTGTGAAGTAGTGGTTAAATTCTTTCCCAAGAAGAATGTATATGTGATAAGCTCCATCCAATATTATGTTTCTTCTTCTTGATAAATAAAACCTGCACTCTTTAAGAAAATAGACGAAACCTTCACGTAAAATCGGTGGTAAAACTATATATGACTCAACTACACTAGGATATAATGCTTGTGGAATGGATGTTTGCAGATTTTCTGGAAAATTAAGACCTGAGAATTTCTAAAAATTTATAAGTAGCACAGAAAACGAGAAGAATTATATAAGTTGTTTCTGCTCCTCCTCGCGTCGTCGGTTCTAATCTGACGCCGTCAGTTATCCCGACAGAATCGGTCTGCTGCATTTTTCTCGGAAAAATTCTAGAAAAATTACACCTTTAGAATCGAAAAATTCTGCAAAACATCCATTATGACTCGATACAAGCATTTGACTCTAACATATACACATATATATATATCAATTTCATTAATCGTAGTTGTCATGTTCACGTTCTTTTAAAAACGTGTGTAATCCTCCCTACACTTATCCTTTTTGTAAAATACCTTTATATGTAATTAAGACGAGGTTAAAGACAAAATAAAGCATTTTCACAAATTCAAACACGAGAACATACAATAATGAAAAGATATATGACACACAAAAAAGCAAACAATTAAGCATGGGTTGCCTCCCACGAAGCGCTTTTCTTTATTTATGAGTCTTGTAGCTAGACTCGAAGTCGTGCTCCTACATGAGTTCATTGCCGTCACCTTCTTCCTCATGACGGTCTCTATTGGGGTTTTCCATGTTATAGTAATGTCCTATTATGCATCTTTCTAGGAAGTCATTTTCCCCCCAATCGGTTCTATATTCCAGTCCTAAATTCAAACAATCCTTATAGAACCCAAAAATCTTATTCATCACATAATCTACTCCTCTCTCCTTATCCTCCTCATTCCTATAGTAGACCGATAGCTTAAGTTCCTTTTCATCATTGGATAGTGATGAAAATTTCTCAATCTTAAATGGCATTTGGTAAGCTATGTCATCAGACTCATCTTTGAATCTAACTATTCCTAACGACGGATCATAAGTCATCCAGGTGTTTTCTATGAAAGGCTTTCCTAGAATTACGTGGGACAAGCTAGGATTTATGGTCGTACTAATATCCTCCACAATTATGAAATCCGTAGGGTGCGTGAAACTACCTACATGAGCGGGCAATCCTTAACTCTACCAAGAAAATTACAACTAACCCTTGGATCATCGGGATCTTGCCTATTTGGGATAGATTTCTTCATCACCCAATTATAATATGTGCTAGTCTTGATATTTATTGGGGACTTGCGATCAATGTAGGCCTTTGCCACGAAAAGATGTCTTATGCAACATGGTATGTTGAGATTCCAAGGATTTCCAAATTTGATCCGAGGGCTTCTCCTAACATACATGTGATGAAGGTCGCGTACTAAGTGTGGGTGGCGAGAGAGTTCCTCTTCTGTAGGAAACTTATTGAAGTATTCATCACCTACTTCGTCTACTTCGTTGGTCGATTCTTCCTTAGGAGTTTCACTAACTTCAAGCATAGTCTCATGGTTCACATCGTCACTAGTCCTATTTGGTTTCACTAAGGTGATGGTATTGACGAATTGAACTTGCTTGGATAACTTACTTGGGTCCTTAATTTTCACACCGGAAGCTGTGGGAGAAGGAGTCGAGATGGCATTAACCTTTTCGGTGGTCTTCCTATCACTATTGGTCATGGCTTTCAAAAGGTTATCTATCTTCCTATCAATATCGGCTAGTTGTTGGTTAAAGCGGTCCGAAAGCTTGGCTATTTGAGCTTCTTGGGATGTAACTAGGTGTTAAAACATCCCTTCTATGTTTTGTTGGCTAGGGCCATGGGACCATGGGGAATCATTAGAGGTGAATTCTTTGGTTTGTCCCCAATTATAGTCGGGTTTTCCTCTCCATGCTTCTCGGGAATCATTGAAAGTCCTAGGTCCAGGTGTTGTGGGGAATCTCCCTCCCATTCCATTGGTACGCGAGAATGCGTAGTCAACAGAAGCTTGTTCGGGGAGTCTCGTGCAAATACGAGTGTCATGGGAACCACTATATAGTTCACACAAGGAAGAGACTTTGTTCACTTGGTGTGAAGACTTAGGATTCTTGTAGGAGCTCATTAGGAATTTGACTTGATCTTCAAGCTCGAGCATCCTACGATCGAAATTTTGTGTGTCAATGGGAGGTAAGGAGATTGCCTTGACGGTTTTGGGAAACTCACGGGGGTCATTCCAACTTTCGTTGTCATAGAGGGCAAGGTCCTCTATTGTACCCCACGATTCTTCTGTGGTGAGATCACTAAGTTTGCCACCGGTCGCTTGGTCGATGGATTGCTTAGTCGAGAAGTTGACATGATCGTAAAAGATTTGGACTTGAAGCCAAAGATCGATGCCGTGATGAGGGACTTTATGGAGCAAGTCCTTGAATCGAGTCCATGCCTCGTAGAGAGATTCACCTTGACGTTGTTGGAACATCAAGATTTCATTCCTAAGTTTAGTAGTTCTCCTCGGTGGGAAAAATTAGGCAAGGAAACGAGTGGTGAGATCATCCCAACTTGAGATGGATCTGGCAGGAAGTCGCTCAAGCCAATTACTAGCTTAGTCCCTTTAAGAGAATTGGAAGAGACGCAAGCGCGTGGTCTCCCGTGTGGTAGCATCAAGGTCGATGGAATCAACGATTTTAAGGAAGTCCTTGAGATGCTGATTAGGATCTTCGGAACGAAGTCCATGGAATACACATCCGTTTTGCACCAACCGGATGGTGTCGGATCGCAGGGCCGTAGTTGGAGCTTGATCGGGGAGCTCAATAGTGTTCCTATAGCCTTGGTGGCTTGGTCTAGAGTATTCACCAAGAGTACGGCCTCTTGGCGGGTCAATGATTGGTGGGTCAATGGGAAGTGGTGGATGTGGTGGCGGGTTATCACCTTCCATGATGAAAAGTGATGGGGCTACGAACAATTTCACGAAGAAGGGGATAGACTACGAGGAAGCTAAAAAATGAGAAACAAATCTTACTTGATAGGAATCAAGCAAGGGAACCTAAACGAGATAGAAATCTAACTAGCTATTCTATTCCCCGGCAGCGGCGCCAAAAACTTGATGCGCGTACAAGGCGCGTTCGGGGTCAAAGGAACTTCCTTTTCGTCGAGCAAATTTTTCAACACCTTAGGCAGCGAATCTAATCGTTGTAGTGTAGTATTGGGTAAGCCTCGGGTATTTACATCGTTCTCTAGGGGAATAGGAATGCTAGTGAGAAGTACACTACGCTAAGGTTGAGGTTGAGGAAGATTATTTTTTTATCTTTTTTATATTTTGTTAGAAAGCTAAGGGTAAAATCTCGGGGTTTGGATTTGGGGGTTGGTACTTCTACCGATTACTTCTACTATCTAATTATCTAAACTATTGGTAGTCTTATGTCTATTGATGTGTGCTCGTATGATGATTAAAAATGTGTCTACCTAGATACTATTACTCCCTAGTTATCTTTTATTGGTGGTTGAATTTTCACGTCCTTATTCTTAACGCGTTGTGTTTTCTAAGGTCGTAGGGTATGCCTTTTTCCCTAACTCCGACTACCTTAAGGTTATTGCCTACGAAAATCTCTAAGATTCATAAACTAACTTTAAGGGTTATCTTTGGATGTTTAGCCTACAATTCCGCTAAGTGATTTATAAACTAAGGTTCACAAACATTACTCAAGCATTTAAACACAACGATAGCCTAGTACACTCCTAAGCCATTTACAATTAAGATAAGAGGCAACCAATCAATAATTAATAACTAGGTTTCATAGATCTAAGCAAACACACAAGAAATTTAGCCGGACATGTTAAACACGCAAGCATACACACATTTAATCGAAGACATAATGAAATCAATGAAGTAAAACACTTATCTTGATGTAAAATAGGGTATGAGAACCCTATGATACTGTCCAAACTGGACTACAATCGTTTTAGGTTTTTACTCCACAAGTCTACCTCTCAAAATTCTGAAAATTTGATTTCTATATATAATTTTACACTTGCGACGGCGTCACCTTATAGGTGGGACTTCGTCATATCACCGTCATTAGGGTTTCGTCTTGGCGAGTCATCGTTGGGACGGCGTCACGTTGTAGTTGTGGCGCCGTCGGCTTCGATAGTGATGTCATCGGTTCAAAATCTAGGCCGTCCAGGATGAAAAGTCTTCGTGGCGCCTTCCTCTTCAAAGCCCGATGTCGTCGGTGTATTTTAGCAAGAAGTATCTTGGCCGTCACAGTTTAATTACGTATAGAGGGACGGCGTCGCCCTTTGATTGGGACGCCATCTGCTTCAATTCCAGCAGCTTGAGTGTCTTTGATCTTGACTTAGCCATTTTCTTCATATATTCACTCCTTTTCGTCCAAATATGCGTCATTCCAACATTTTGCTTCCACAAGACCTAAAAAGTGAAAAGGAACGAAAGTAAGCAGCAACGGATATACAAGTGGGCGATTAAGGGCTTAATTGATCCCTTAAAAGTGTACGTTTTAAATTCTTATCAACCTCTTATTTTTCTTGTAACACTTGTATGTTAGCAAAGCATCATAGATTGTCCTTTCCTAGAAGTACCATTATGTCACAAATTGCTTTTGATTTGCTACATATAGATCTTTGGGGACCTTATAAGGTTCCTGCTCTTAATGGTTCAATATATTTCCTTATAATAGTTGATGACTGTACTAGGACTACTTGGACTTATTTGTTGCACACTAAAGAACAAGTAGCTTCTATTCTGTCTTCTTTTGTCTCTTATATTCATAACCATTTCAATGCTAAACCCATGTACATCAGAACTGATAATGGAACTGAAATACTTAAGGGAGAGTGTTTGGCTTTTATGCAAGCTAATGGTATTGTTCATCAAAAGTCAATGATTTATACACCACAGCGAAATGGTGTAGTGGAAAGAAAGCATAGGCACCTGTTGGATACTGCAAGAGCAATGAAATTGCATGCTAATTTGCCTGACTGTTTTTGCGGAGACTGTATTTTAGCAGCCACATACTTAATAAACAAAATGCCAATGAAAAAGTTGTCCTGGAAGTCACCTTATGAAGCTCTTTATGGTTCAAAACCTGAGTACTCAAACCTTAGGACTATTGGATGTTTGTGCTATGCTGCGGTTACTAAGCCTCATCAAGATAAATTCAGTCCTAGGGGTACAAAGTGTGTCTTTATAGGATATCCTCCTTGCCAAAATGGATATAGATTGTATGATATTCAGTCCAAATAGGTGTTTAACAGCAGAGATGTCTTGTTTCAAGAGCATGTTTTTCCTTACAATACACCTAATGCTGATATTCCTTCTATTATTTCATGGCCAATGGTTTCTTTTGAGAATGATGAACCTGATATCATATCCCAAACACCCATTTCAACTGAAGTGCCATCAATTGCTCCTGTTGAAGAACCTCCAATTCCACCAGTTGCACCTATTCCACATAATCATGCTCTCATACCAACTTCTACTTCAAGTGGCACCAGAAGATCTTCCAGAAACACTACTAAACCTAGTTGGCAAAAGGATTTTGTTACTCACAAGGCTAATTCTGTTACTTATCCTTTGTTCAAGAACAATGAGTTTGAGCAATATCCTGAGGAATATGTTGCCTTTTTAGCTCATGTGTTGACAAGTACATAACCTACTTCTTATGCTCAGGATTATAAAGATCTAAGGTGGGTGAATGCTATGAACAAAGAAATTGCAGCATTAGAAGAAAATGAAACATGAGAGTTGACTGATTTACCAAAGGGTCACACGGCTCTATCTTCAAAATGGGTCTTTAAGATTAAGTATAATCCTGATGGTACAGTGGAAAAATACAAAGCTAGGCTTGTAATAAGAGGCTTTAGTCAAAAACAAGGCACTGATTACAAACATACCTTTTCTCCAGTTGCAAAATTAGCCACAGTAAGAGTGTTGATTGCTATTGCAACTGCAAAAGGATGGCGATTGCATCAGTTAGATGTAAATAATGCATTTTTGAATGGTTACATTGATGAGGATATCTACATGAATCCACCTGATGGTTACTTCAAAGCAAGTTCTGGTCAAGTATGCAAATTAAAGAAGTCCCTTTATGGCTTGAAACAAGCTTGAAGGCAATGGAATCAGGAATTTACAAAGTTTTTTTATTACTCTTGGATTTGTACAATCCAAGCATGATTATTTGTTATTTGTTAAGTACACTGGCACATCATTCACATTAACTTTGGTATATGTGGATGATGTATTACTCACTGGTGATTCTATAGCTGAGATACAAGCTACCAAAGCTGCTTTGGACAAAAAGTTCACAATCAATTATTTGGGACTATCTAAGTAAATTTTGGGTATTGAATTGTGCAGAACTGAGATTGGTACTCACTTAAATCAAAGAAAGTATACTCTAGACTTACTCACAGATGATGGTTTAACTACTGCAAAGCCTACTCCCACACCTCTTCCTCAACATTTAAATTTGTCTTTAACAAAAGGAGTTCTTTTAACTGATCCTGAATCATATAGAAGATTAGTAGGCAGACTTCTTTACCTGACCATGACAAGGCCATATATCTCTTATGCAGTACAACATCTTAGTCAGTTTGTTTCCCAACCCAGAGATACTCATATGCAAGAAGCTGTTCATTTACTAAGATACCTTAAAGGTACTATCACTAAGGGTCTGTATTATCTAGTGCAGTCTCAGTTAAAAATGACTGGTTTTTCAGATGCTGATTGGGCTTCCTGTATCATGACTAGAAGATCACTCACTTGCTATTGCATATTTCTGGGTCATTCTCTTGTTTCATGGAAGACTAAGAAACAAGCCACCATTTCTAGATCTTCCACAGAACCAGAGTACAGAAGCATGGTAGCTACCACTTGTGAACTTATTTGGCTCGCTTATTTGCTGCAAGATCTTCATATCCCGGTTAAGATCCCAGTTACTTTGTTTTGTGACAATAAGGCTGCTCAACAAATAGCAGCAAATCCTTGCTATCATGACATAACCAAACACTTAGACATTGATTGTCATTTCACTATAGACAAGATTCTAGATGGTTTTCTGCAAACTGCATATATTCCTACTAATTTGCAACTAGCTGATATCATGACAAAAGCATTAGGAACTACTCAACATTCCTTCCTTTCTGACAAGTTGAACCTTTCAGATGATCCAACTTGAGGGGGGCTATGGAAGATGTTGAAGGACCTCATATGTCAATTACCAAAGTTGAAGGGTGTAGTTTGTAAATAGTTTGAATGTTGTTTATATGTTTGTTAGTTAGTTAGTTAGGCACACTGATTCAATTTCAATTTGTATAAATACACAATCAATCACTATATATCTTTTTCAATGTAATGAGATGAAATAATATCATCTTTGATTTCTATTCTTGTTTCGCGTTCATTCGCAGCCTGTATGATATAGTAATTCGATGTTTTGTTAAATCGAACATGTTCTCAAATAGTTCAATACTTCAATTTGGGAATATAGTCATAGTATGTAAATACTTGTACACACTTTGCTTGAAGTTTTATGAAAGCAGTCTCTCTAGTCTGTTTGGCTCTTTAAGATAGAGATATGGTTGTCTGCATTTTACTTTTCTTATATTCCGCTTTAATAGGATTAGGCATTCGTGTCGTTGTGGTTATGACATGTTAATGTTGAGACCCAAATTAAATCACGGATAGTACAAACACACTAACACAATGATATATGTTAGCGTATACACTCATTTATGCAATACTAAATTGGGAGAAAATAAATTATTAGTTGTTTTCGATTCATCAAAGCCTCTTTGTATTTTTCCATTTCAAAAAAGTAAGAAATTCTCGACACAATGGTGAAGCTAAATGGATAATGTTATCGTAGTCTTTTGCGTCACCTTTCTAGCGTTGCTAGTTTGTCACGAGTGTTAGTTCGCTTTTTTGTTTTTTTTTTTGTGAATAAATATTGTATAAGGAGAATAAGCTTGTCCTTTTCTTTTCTGGATTTGCAGGTAGCAAAATTGATGTTAATGTAATCAAATCAATTGCTAATAGACCTTGCCGAACACAACATTGCAGTTTGTATGGATCAGGTCAGTATTGTTGTTGTGATGACTTTCATTTGTGTCGTTCTAATGCAGTAGAATGTGACAGGATGTGTAACCAGCTACAAAAATGTTGTCATCATTAATGATTTTACGAGGTAATTTCTATATATATATATAAGTGAATCAAGTTGTATTGTTGCTGTCATGACTTTATTCGTGTCGTTTTCATGCAAGAGACTGTGACGAGATGTGTCAAGTATGTGCGATCGCGGAGAATAAGTTTTAAATAAACATTGTGACATTGAGAACACTTTTACCTAATCATCGTCGAATATAATGTAATCATAAAATATATAAGAGATTGAGCGTAGTTGAATTTACATCATTTAGTGACAACTTGATAACTCATTAACTCCATGTGACGCTCCAAATACAACAACAACAATACTCGATAATCCCGCCAGAGCAAGGTGTGAGGGAGGTGAGATATAGAAAGTCGTACACATCTAATCGAGGGTAAAAAGACTGCTTCTAGAATTGTGACACCCTAGATGTAAAGCATAAAAACATTGTGTCTCGGCAAATACGCATTTGATGTGTGTCTTGGTGATCTCTAGAAATAAAACTGTCTTTTTCTTTTGGTAAAAGGTCAAAGACTCGGTAAATATATTACTCAAAAAAACATTTACGTACAAAGGATGTGGGTGAATCCCATATCTCAGCCCGTTACATAGGCGGAAAAGCTTACATAACAAGATACTTCTATTCTCTAAACAAGAAAATAAACCACTACTCAAAAAACATTTAACTCTTATGAGAACAAAATTACTTCCTACCAAGGCCTTGGAGCTTGATACCATACGTGTCATAAAGAGCATCTAAATTCCCTGAAAGATCGTAGACCTGATCCGCATAGTCATCATAATCATAGTCATCATAATGATCTTCACGATCATGACCACCACCAAATAGGTTCACTGACTCATCAAAAGTGTTCATAACCTCCTCTTCATCACTGTCGGAATCAACAATATCTCCCACCTTAGAGAATGATGTTAACCCTCTTAATAGAAGAAGTAGACGGAAAATCCTTTTTATTACCCGGATAATCAACCTTTTTAATAGGATTACCATCATCATCAACAAGAGTAGCTTTCCCATTAATAAGAAGCTTTTCAAACTCCCCAATTTTCTCAACAATAGGGGTAGGACCAACCTCGTTAGCTTCCATTGAATCACTCACAAGCGGTTAATGCAATGCATTACTAGTCTTTGAAGACTCATTCTTCTCTTCTTCTATTGTACTAACAACGTTCAACTGAGCCCCATCCTTCGCCACTACATCACAAGGACTACCACATTCATCAGTATCGATCATATTAAGTGCAAGGTAAAAATAGTTGTATAGTAACATTTTGTATTATCTTAGTGGTTATTTATTTTGTTCATTACGATTATGGGAGTATGTATTGTTTCAATCAAAAAGGCTATTTTTAGAATGAAAGTACTTAATGATGCTAAATGTTAATATTCAAATCAGTTAGAGTTGTTCTAAACAATCTTGTGCGATGGCGAGTGTAGAAATAATTGTAGAGACAACTACCAATCATGTGCCTAATTATACAGTGATTAGGAAATTCTTAAAGCCGAGAGTAATTTTCAATTTCTTCATAAGAAAAGTTGAGTGGAATTCTTAAAGATTTGCATGATAATTAACTCGTTTGATCATTTAAGATTGCGCATTTAAATTCACTTTTCGCGAAGTACAATGAACCAAACTATTTCTAATATACATTGTTATAAAACCAAAACTTATAACATGATCATAGATTCGTTAATCCCTATATTAACCCGGTTAAACAATCAGGTTCTCAAACAAATAAAAACCCAGGTCACATCCTGTCCGGTCTCCGAGCCAATGATTTACCGGTCGAACCAACTGAATCAACGACCCAGGTTTTAGAACATTGCTTATTTCTAATTATATCGTTTTACCCATGTACTCACACGTGCACGCATATAGATACTATAGTATTTTCTCACATATATTTTTGGGTAAAGGATTTTCCCGGTAAATGCTTTTCCCACATATATTTTCATGCATATACACACCTTTGCTAGAGGGTTTATGAAAGAAGCCTCATGCGTCTTAAAAAAAAACATGATTGTCTATTTTCTACTTTTCTTATACTCCGTTCTAACATGATTAGATATTGACGTCGTTGTAATTATGACATATTAATGTTGTGACCAAAATTAAATCACCGATTGCAACACCTAGTACACACACACTAAAACAATTATATGCATGTTAGCGTATTTTAGTCATTTACGCAATCTTAATTTGGGAGAAAATAAATCATTAAGTCTTTGTTTTGTTGTGTGGGTAAATATAAATTCGTACCAGTTGCTGTTCTTCAAATCCACTTTGTATTTTGACTATTTTCCAATATAACGAAGGCAAGAAGTTCTCAAAGAGACGAGCAACACGATGGTGAAGCTAAGCGGATACGTTATCCTGATCTCTTGTGTAAGCTTTCTAGTGTTGCTAGTTTGTCATGATTGTAAGATCGCATTCTCTTATTTGCTCTTTCATATAAAAACTGTGAATAGATTTCATATATAAGCTTTTCCCATTCTTTTCTGGATTTATAGATAGCAATATTGATGTTAATGAAATCAAATCATTTGACAGTAGCGGACCTTGCCGTAGAAACTTGTGCTCTCTCATCGATAATGGTATGTTATGCTGCTGTGGTGACTATAGTTTATGCCATACAGACTGTCACAGGAGGTGTGGCAATTTATGTAAATGTTGTATGTAATAATGTTTATATGTGGTATAATTTCTATATATAATAAGTGAATCAAGTAGTAGTCCTCACTTTACATAATGGACTAGTTTGTTCATCTTAAAATAAATATTTTCTGTATTGCTAAGGAACTATTTAAAAGTTGGGTTTCGCTAATGACTTTGTTAAGGAAATATTTTCATTACATAACAAACAATGAGTGATAATAGAATAAATTAGTTACTACAACCAATTGCAATACAAGATAATGGATATTTTTGGCAAAAGTAATTGTTCTTGAAACGTAGATGGTCTTTGAAGATGACGATTATAAAAAGATTATTTTATAAACTACACAAAGTAACCGTTGATTTGAGAGATTATAAACGATTTTTTTTCTATTTTTATTTTATTTTATAATCTCTTATAAGTTATGTCCGCCAAACAAAATTATTTTTAAGTAGCTTGTTTTTGTGAAAAAAATAAGTATAATATCTCTATAATCTCATGTGTCAAACATGCCCATCTCTTTAATAGATCGATCTGTTAAAGTTTTGCTCATCGGATAATGTTTGAGGTTTCTAAAAACAACCCTTTAAAGTTATTGTTAATAACTAGTTTTCGAAATTAATGTTAACACAACACACAAAATCTTCCAAAATCACTAACCATTTCTTAAAATATCTCATATACCAATTCAAGTCACTTTTATTATTGGTAATATTAGTGAAAGATGATGAGCATTTTTAAACCATGTCTTTAAAATTAGCGTATTTTATGTAAATTTGTTGCTATCAACAACCCTAAAAGTTGTTGTATGCATTTCCCTAATGTTTAAATTAACCAAGTTTTTTTTTTTTTTTAAATTCTCATATACACATGACTCTAAATAATAAATACAACAACGTAGGGGTAACACTTCAAGTATATTTTTTGAGTACGCTCGATATCATACAATTGTGCTAGACAATCTAAGAATTTCTCAAACTTGTCAAATGTTTGATTTAGTTGCTTATTATGGGTGATCGTGGAGAAAATTTTTTGAACAAACAATGTGACATTTAGTTAGAACGCTCTTGCCCATTAGTCGTCGAATGCAATCATAAAAAATCGTAAATATTTACAAGAAATTGACAGTAGTTTATTTTACGCCATTCAGTGACAAGTTGCCAATTCATTAACGTACTCCTTGTGAAACTCTAACTATGAAGCACGAAAATATTGTATCTCTTAAAATTTGCGAAAAAGAAACGTATGCATCATGATATTGTGATAACTAGCTTTAGTTTCTTGTGAAACTACGCTTGTAATGTATGTCTTGGTGATATTTAGAAATAAAATTGTCAAGCTGTAGACATCCTTAACCGAACCAGTTGGCTGGCTAGAATTTGTGCTTTTCCATTCAACATAAAAGATAACATTTTGTATCATCTTAGTGGTCATACCATATAGTTACATGACTGAAAGAAACAACTTAAATATCTGCAGTGAAAAGTTGAATCTCACTTCCAACGTACAAAAGTTAATGAAAGTAAACAATAAGTTTTACAGAATCTTAATTACCTCAAGAATTGAATGATTGATAGGTAATCATGACTTGGAGCGGATTCAAAAGATTTAATTTATAAGGTTTTACTATTCATTAACATATGTATTGGGAATTGATTTTCAAACTCACATTTTTTATTGGGACACTTAATTGTATGCATTACATACTCGTACATTGCTTAAAATGTGCTTTAACTACTTGTACATTTGACGTGCTTTAACTGCTTGTACAGTTGACTGTCCCAATCAAAAGTGTGAGTGTGCAAATCACCTCCCATATGTATTACCTCACAATAGATTGATAAAAACAAATGTAGAGTGTTTTTTTGTTCCGAATCAGTTTAAATTAAATAGTTAACCATGTTAGTGAAATTTATTATTATTCAACTTGGGTCATGCACATATATGAGCAAAACCATATTAATATTTGGTAAAAGAATTGCCCAAAATCTCGCGATATGGAAGATGTTGAAGGACCTCATATGTCGATTACCATAGTTGAAGGGTGTAGTTTGTAAATAGTTTGAATGTTGTTTATATGTCTCATTAGTCGAGTTAGTTAGGCACACCGATTCAATTTCACTTTGTATAAATACACAATTAATCACTCGTATCTTTTCAATGTAATGAGATGAAATAATATCATCTTTGATTTCTATTCTTGTTTCCGCGTTCATATGGTATCAGAGCTAAGGCTCGTATATCGCTAACCAGTTCTTGATTCTTAATCCATTTCTTGATCGTTCAATTCATTGTTCCACTAATCAATTGTGATTCAGTTTGTTCGTGTGATCGATTATTCAAGAAATTAGGTCAATTTTAACCGTTCAATTACTACAGTGGTGATTCCCCAAATCCCCCAATTACCACCATGAACCCTAATTCATCAAATTAAGCAAATTACGATGCTAATTCATCAAATTCATTCAATGATCCTTTGTATCTTTCAAATTCAGATCATCCAGGGATGATGCTCACTAATGCCCCTTTCAATGGGAGTAACTTTCTTGGATGGAGTCGTTAAAATGGCGTTAGGAGCGAAGCTGAAGTTAGGATTTATTGATGGTTCAGTTACAAAACCGGCGATTAATGATGAAAACTTGCAGAGGTGGGTCCGTTGTGACTATATGGTTACGTGTTGGATTCTCAATTCTATGATAACAGAGTTATCAGATGCTTTTCTGTATGCACATTCATCTTATGAGTTGTGGAAGGAAATTTCTGAAAGATATGGGCAAAGTAATGGTCCATTGGTTTATCAAGTTGAAAGGGAGTTAAGTAAGATCACTCAAGGTGATACGCTTACGCAGCGCGTTCGGGGTCAAAGGAACTTCCTTTTCGTCGAACAAGTTTTTCAACACCCTAGGCAAAGAACCTAATCGTTGTAGTGTAGTATTAGGGTAAGCCACGGAATTGATATCGTTCTCTAGGGAATAGGAATGCTAGTGAGAGGTTACTACGCTAAGGTTGGGGTTGAGGAAGATTATTTTTATCTTTTATATTTTTTGGAAATGGAAAGGTACGAATCTCGGGGTTTGGATTTGGGGTTGGTATTTCTACCGATTACTTCTACTATCTAATTATCTAATTAACTAAGGTGAGGGTAGTCTATGTCTAATTATTGTGTGCTCGTATGGTGGTTTAAAGATGTGTTTACTTAGGTTTTATTACTCCTTAATTATCTCCTATTGATGGTTGAATTGTCACGTCCTTATTCTTAATCGCGTTGTGTGTCTAAGGTCGTAGGGTATGCGTTTGTCCCTAACTCTTTGAAACTACCAAAGGGTCTCGTCTACAAAATCTCTAGGAATTATAAACTCTAACTCTAAGGTACTCTTTGGATGGTTTAGCCTACAACTACTCTAGGTGTTATAGTCTAAGGTTCACAAAGATTAATTAAGCATTAACTACACAACGAATGACCTATCACATTACTAGATCATTAACGATTAAGATAAGAGACAACCAATCAATATTCAATAGTTAAGTTTCATATTCCCTAAGCAAACACACAAGTAAATTAGCCGGACATGGAGAACATGCAAGCATACACACAAATAATTGAAGACATAATTGAATTAATGAAGTAAAACACTTATCTTGGTGTAAGATAGGGTTTAGAACCCTAAAATCTTGACAAGATGCCTTGGTTCGGTTTAGGTTTTACTCCAAAAGACTACACACCGAAAACTAAAAATTCGGATTCTATATATAAGATTACATTATGACGGCGTCACCTTATGATTTGTGACGCCATCGGGTCGCCGTTATTAGGGTTTCGTCTTGGCCACGTTAGTCTTGCGACGGCGTTACCTTATACTTGTGGCGTCCCCCTTCGGTCTCGACGTCGTCTGGATCAAATCTAGGCCGTCGAGTTTGCGACGACCTACTCTTTTTAAAGCGACACCGTCACTTGTAAATAAGCAATTTAGCTCTTGAGCCGTCACAAAGTGATGCGACGGCGTCGCAGATAACACCGATGCCGTCCCTTCACTCCAGTGCATCGAGTGGCTCGATTCTTGACTTTGGCCATTTTCTTCGTATATTCGCCTTTTCGTTCGAATAAGTGTCATTTCAGCATTTTGCCTTCAAGATACCTAAAAGGTGAAAAGGAACGATATTAAGTAATAACGGATACAAAAGTGATCAAATAAGGGCTTAAACGACCCCTCAAAAAGGTACATTTTAAAACCTTATCAAATATCCCTACACTTGGTATTTGCTTGTCCTCAAGCAAATGTGCTTTTGGCCAATTAATTTATAAGTTAGGGGTCATGAAGCATTAGTTTAGAACAATCCACAACACATATAAGCCCCGCAAAAGTCATAAAAAGCACGAAAATGATATACTAGCACCTCACATGGGGTGTTTGGATACTCACATCTCTCAGGTGTATATGAAATATAACAAGTTAGAAATGGAAGATAAACACTCATTAACCGGTCCTAGTACATAGATTAGCATAGGCTTGAGACTAGATCAAACCTCCATCGCTTTGGCATAAGCACCTAGGAAAGACTATCAAAGAGGTCTTTTAAAGGGTTGTAATGTTAGACTTACGGTAGGGAAACAAAGGGTTTGGTGGGATAGGCTATTTAGTGGTGGCAAGTCAAAAATATTTTTTTTGTTACAAGCATGCGAAGAATGGCGTTGCTAAGCCAAGACTCGACACTCTAGACTCTAGATAACTGAAACAAACAAACATAAATTAAAGATAGATGTAGGATGGTAGCCCGTATATTTTTTTTACACTATATTTTTTCTTTTCTCTTTTTCTATTTTTTTCGATTTTTTTTTTTTTTTTTTTTTTTTTACACTTTTACTCTACCATCCTCTACAAGAACATCAAAATGATAGGGATTTATAGGCACATCCCAACACTTGAGTTTTATTACTCTAACACTAATTTGACCCGAATTGAAAAGATTAAAACACTTGGAGTACATTATTACGCAAATAAAGGGAATTTGAATTTAACGTTCCTTTCCGTCATTTCATAAACTTTAACTTTTCCCATGAGTCCCAATCGTCCCAAAGCGTGTACAAAGGATATGACTCGACTTAGCAACTTATGCAAGAAACTAGATAATTGAACTAAGGGTTTTAGGGTGATAACAATAATGCACTAAAAGTGAGTGCATACAAGGTAGGCTAAGGCGATTTGGGTGTACATTTGGGGTGGTGTAAACAATGCTTTCATTGATATTCGGAAAACGAAACATCACGAGAACCGCGAAAAGGATAGGCTCGAGGGGTTAACTAGGGTATCGTGTAATAAAGATGAGTACAACGCAAGGGTGTGGGGGAATTACTCAACCGATGTGGAAGAAGTAATTATATTACCGGTATCAAACAAGGGTTATCCTAATGCCTCTTATCATTTAGTTATTCCTAACTACACAAGTGTAGTCTTACTAGCGATCTCGGGATGCATCACAAAACAAGTTCTAGAATCTAATATACTACCGGTTCACACACTAAGCATTAAAGATGAATGCTTTAATTCCTACTAATCTAAGGGCGATCCTCACATTTTGGGTGGAATTTAAGTGGTAAAGGGTTTTTTGTGCTAGTAATATAACTTCCTATCCATGAGACGCTTTTGTTAAGACTAATGGCCCACTCCTATATGTCATGAAAAATATAAATTTGGTGCCAAAATTACCCTAACCGATATTTTCTCATGGTTTATTACGCAAATGCAATTGGACAAAGCAAATATTCAAGGATAAGCATAGTTTCAAAGTTCCGTTTATTTTCCCTCCTACACTTAAACCGAACATTGTCCCCAATGTTCCCGAAAATATCAAAGTTATGATAATGGAAGGTAATAAAAGATGAAAGAAACTAGTACTCCCGATTAGCTCGGTAGGATCCGTGTAAAGTGGTGGTTATATTTTCTTCAAGAAGAACGTTTTGAAAAGCTCCTTCTCATTTTATGTATCTCCTTCTTGATAAATTACACATGCACACTTGAAGAAAACAAACGAAACCTTCGCGTAAAATCGGCGGTAATAATATATATAAGACTCTACTAAACTAGGATATAATGCTTGTGGAATGGATGTTTACGAATTTACGGAAAATTAAGACACGAAAATTCCAAAAATTATAAGTAGCTCGAAAACGAGAAAAATTAATCGGTTAATTTTGCTCCTTCACACATTTGTCGAGTTGCGATCGACAAAAAGCGGTGCGATTTTCGGAAAAATTGGAAAATTTACATCTTTAGAATGGAAAAATTTCGCAAAACATCCATTATGACTCGATACAAGCATTTGACTCGAACAAACACACATGTATATCTTTTAATTAATTGAAATTCTCATGTTTATGTTTCTTTTGAAACGTGTGTAATCCTCCCTACACTTATCCTTTATGTAAAATACCTTTATATGTAATTAAGGCGAGGTTAAAAACAAAATAAAGCATTTTACAAATTTAAACATGAGAATAAGCAATCAATAAAGATATATGACACAAACAAGCAAACAATTAAGCATGGGTTGCCTCCCAGAAGCTTTTCTTTATTTATGAGTCTTGTAGCTAGACTCGTGGTTGTGCCCCTCACGTGACTTCGTTACAGTCACCTTCTTCCTCATGGCGGTCTCAATTGGGGATTCCATGTTGTAAAGTGCCCTATGATGCACCTTTCTAAGAGGTCGTCCTCTCCCCAATCGGTTCTATATTCCGGTCCTAAGTTCAAGCAATCCTTATAGAATCCAAAATCTTGGCCATAACATAATCTACTCCTTTCTCCTTATCCTCATCATTCCTATAATAGACCGATAGTTTAAGTTCCTTTTCATCATTGGAGAGTGATGAAAACTTCTCAATCTTAAACAGCATTTGGTAAGCTACATCATCGGTCTCATCCTTGAATCACACTATTCCTAATGAGGGATCATAAGTCACCCCGCTGTTTTCTATGAAAGGTTTTCCTATAATAACATGGGACAAGCTAGGATCTATGGCCGTGCTAATGTCATCCACAATTATGAAGTCCGTAGGAAACATGAAACTACCTACATAAACGGGCAATCCCTTAATTCTACCAAGAAAATTGCACCTAACCCTAGGATTATCGGGGTCTTGCCTAGTTGGGATAGGGTTCTTCATTACCCAATTATAGTAGGTGCTAGTCATTATGTTTATTGGTGACTTATGGGTCAATGTAGGCCTTTGCCACGAAAAGGTGTCCTATGCAACATGGTATGTTAAGATTTCAAGGGTTCCCAAACTTGATCCTAGGGCTTTTCCTAACATACATGTGACGGAGGTCACGCACTAAGTGAGGGTGGCGAGATAGCTCTTCTTCCGTAGGAAATTTATTGAAATAGTCATTGTCTACTTCATCTACTTCCTCGGTTGTTTCATTAACCTCAAGTGTAGTTTCATGGTCCTCTTCGTCATTTGTTCTATTAGGTTTCACTAAGGTGATGGTATTGACGAATTGGACGTGTTTAGCTAACTTACTTGGGTCCTTAATCTCTACACCGGAAGGCTCGGGAGTTGAGATAGCATTAACCTTCTTATCACTATTGGTTATGGCTTTCAAGAGGTTATCTATCTTCCTATCCATCTCGGCTTGTTGTTGGTTAAAGCGGTCCAGAGCTTATCAATTGAGCTTCTTGGGATGCGACTAGGTGTTGCAACATCCCTCAATGTTTTGTTGGTTAGGGCCATGAGATGGGGGCCATGAGAAATCATTGGAAGTGAATTCTTTAGTTGTCCCCAATAGAAGTCGGGCTTTCCTTCCAAGCTTCTAAGTCATTGAAAGTCCTAGGTCCGGTGTTGTAGGAATATTCCTCCCGTTCCATGTCTGGCGAGATGCGTGGTCAGCGGAAGCATGTTGGGAATCGGGTGCAAGTCGCGTGTTATGAGGATCACTACACTACTCACACGAGGAAGAAACTTTGTTCACATAGCGTGAAGACTTAGGATTTTCGTAGGAACTCATTAGGAATTTAACTTGATCTTCAAGTTCGAGCATCATCTGGTCGGAAGGTTGTGAGTCAATTGGAGGCAAGAGATTGCCTTAACGGTTTGGGCAACTCACGGGGTCATTCCAAATTTCGTTGTCATAGAGCAAGGTCCTCTATCATACCCTATGATTCTTCCGCGGTGAGATCACTAAGTTTTCCACCGGCCGCTTGGTCAATGGATCGCTTGGTGGGGAAGTTGACATGATCATAGAAAAGTTGGACTTGGAGCCAAAGATCAATGCCGTGATGAGGACTTTATGAAGTAAGTCCTGAATCGAGTCCATGCTTAGTAGAGATTCACCTTGATGTTGTTGGAACATCAAGATGTCATTCTAAGCTTAGTGGTTCTCCCGGTGGGAAAAATTGAGCAAGGAAGCGAGAGGTGAGATCATCCCAACTTGAGATGGAGTGGCGGGAAGTTGCTCGAAGCCAATTACTAGCTTGGTCCGTAGAGAGGTGGAAGAGACGCAGCGTGGTCTCCCGAGTAGTAGCATCGAGGTCGATGGAATTGACAATTTTAAGGAAATCCTTAAGATGTCGATTAGGATCTTGAACGAAGTCCATGGAATGCACATCCGTTTTGCACCAACGGATGGTGCCGGATCGCAGGGCCGTAGTTTGGGCTTGATCGGGAAGCTCAATGGTGTTCCTATAGCCTAGGTGGCTTGGTCTCAGTATTCACCAAAGTACGGCCTCTTGGCGGGTCATTTGGTGGTAGGTTGATGAATGGTGGTTGGTTATCACCTTCCATGATGAAAAGTGATGGGGTTACGAACAAAGGTCACGAAGAAGGGGATAGACTATGAGGAAGCTAAAAATGAGAAAATTTACTTGATAGGAATCAAGCAAGGAAACCTAAGCAGGTGGACTCCTAACTAGCTATTCTATTCCCGCAACGGCCAAAAACTTGATACGCTTCATGCGCTGCTCGAGGTCAAAGAAACTTCCTTTCGTCGAGCAAGTTTTCAACACCTAGGCGATGAACCTAATCGTTGTAGTGTAGTATTAGGGTAAGCCACGGAATTGATATCGTTCTCTAGGGAATAAGAATGCTAGTGAGAGGTTACTACGCTAAGGTTGGGGTTGAGGAAGATTATTTTTTTATCTTTTTATATTTTTTTTGAAATGGAAAGGTACGAATCTCGGGGTTTGGATTTGGGGGGTTGGTATTTCTACCGATTACTTCTACTATCTAATTAACTAATTAACTAAGGTGAGGGTAGTCTATGTCTAATTATTGTGTGCTCGTATGGTGGTTTAAAGATGTGTTTACTTAGGTTTTATTACTCCTTAATTATCTCCTATTGATGGTTGAATTGTCACGTCCTTATTCTTAATCGCGTTGTGTGTCTAAGGTCGTAGGGTATGCGTTTGTCCCTAACTCTTTGAAACTACCAAAGGGTCTCGTCTACAAAATCTCTAGGAATTATAAACTCTAACTCTAAGGTACTCTTTGGATGGTTTAGCCTACAACTACTCTAGGTGTTATAGTCTAAGGTTCACAAAGATTAATCAAGCATTAACTACACAACGAATGACCTATCGCATTACTAGATCATTAACAATTAAGATAAGAGACAAACAATCAATATTCAATAGTTAAGTTTCATATTCCCTAAGAAAACACACAACTAAATTAGCCGGACATGGAGAACATGCAAGCATACACACAAATAATTGAAGAAATAATTGTTAATGAAGTAAAACACTTATCTTGGTGTAAGATAGGGTTTAGAACCCTAAAATCTTGTACAAGACTGACCTTGGTTTGGTTTAGGTTTTACTCCAAAAGACTACACACTGAAAACTAAAAATTCGGATTCTATATATAAGATTACATTCGCGACGACGTCACCTTATGATTTGTGGCGCGTGGTCGCCGTTATTGGGTTTCGTTTGGCCACGTTAGTCTTCGGCGACGGCCTCACCTTATGCTTGTGACGTGTCCCTTGGTCTCGGCGTCGTCGGATCAAATCTAGGCCGTCCGAGTTTGCGACGACCTACTCTTTTAAAGCTCGACACCGTCACTTGTAAATAAGCAATTTGGCTCGAGCCGTCACAAAAGTGATGCGACGGCATCATAAATAACACCGACGCCGTCCCTTCCACTCCAAAGATCGAGTGGCTCGATTCTTGACTTTGGCCATTTTCTTCAGATATTCGCGCCTTTTCGTTCGAATAAGTGTCATTTCAGATTTTGCCTTCAAGATACCTAAAAGTGAAAAGGAACGATATTAAGTAATAACGGATACAAAAGTGATCAAATAAGGGCTTAAACGACCCTCAAAAGGTACATTTTAAAACCTTATCACAAGGTAATCTTTTAATTGCTGCCTATTTTAATAAGATGAAAAAAATTTGGGATGAATTGCACAGTTTAAATGGTATTCCTACTTGTTCTTGTGGAAAAATGAGGGAATGTAGTTGTGGAATTACTGAGAAATTCATGGAAATAGAAGGAAGGTCAAAATTGATGCAATTTTTAATGAGACTTAATGATGATTATGAGTCTGTGAGGAATCACATATTGTCTATGGACTCTTTGCCTACTGTGAACAAGGCTTAGTATATTGTTTAACAAGTGGAGAAACAAAAACAAGTTACTAGCAATGTGTATGATCCTACTGCATTTTTTGTTAATAACACAAATGGCAAAAGTGAAAACAATCAGAGGAAGGATGGTAGAAATATAAGGAATGATGGGAGGAATGATAAGAGGTCATGTACTTTTTGTAACCAAGATGGTCATATTGAAGATCAATGTTTTGAAAAGATTGGGTATCCAGACTAGTACAAAGGGAAAAAGAATAAAAAGAATGTGAGAATTGCTACACAGGTTTATACTGATGTGGACAATGGAAATACTCCTTCTGATATGAACTATGAGAATGGAATTAATACTGAGTACAGGGGTGATCTTGATCAGAAGTTGGTTAATGCAGTGTGCCAAGAAATGATGAAGCTATTTAAAGGGAAAGGTGTAGATCAGTCTGCTAATGGGGCTAGTACTTTAAGAGTCCATGTAGGTATATCTTTTCAACACAAATTTCATGCCCTTTCATGTCATGTTAAGATTGATATTGTGGTTTATTAGGTGGTGGATTCCGGTGCATCTGATCATATGTCTCCTCATATTGAAAGATTTCATTCTATTACTGCTCTGGTGAAACCAATTCCTGTTCATTTGCCTGATGGCACAATTAAAATTGTCACTAAAATTGGAAATGTTATCATCAATCCTGAGTTAACATTATACAATGTCTTTTACATACCTGATTTTAAGATCAATCTTCTTTCAGTTGGCAAATTGTTAAACAGTCAAAAACTTATTGGCATTTTCTATCCGTCATGGTTTGCATTTCAGGACCCTGCAACTAACAAAGTGCTTGCAGTTGGTCAAGGGTTCAGAAATTTGTACACCTGCAAGACTTCATTTGTCACTCCTTCGGTTGAAAGTTTTCCTATTCCTTTAGTTCTGTCTTCTTTGGTCAATAATGCATATGTGAATGCAATAGATATAGATGTCTTTCATGCTAGACTTGGTCATACATCTATGTCTAAACTAGTTCATATTCCTGAATGTAAAGGTTCTAGTACCTCTGATTTTTCTTGTAACACTTGTATGTTAGCAAAGCATCATAGATTGTCCTTTCCTAGAAGTACCAGTATGTCACAAATTGCTTTTGATTTGCTACATATAGATCTTTGGGGACCTTATAAGGTTCCTGCTCTTAATGGTTCAATATATTTCCTTATAATAGTTGATGACTATACTAGGACTACTTGGATTTATTTGTTGCACACTAAAGATCAAGTAGCTTCTATTCTGTCTTCTTTTGTCTCTTATATTCATAACCATTTCAATGCTAAACCCAAGTACATCAGAACTGATAATGGAACTAAAATACTTAAGGGATAGTGTTTGGCTTTTATGCAAGCTAATGGTATTGTTCATCAAAAGTCAATGATTTATACACCACAGTGAAATGGTGTAGTGGAAAGAAAGAATAGGCACCTGTTAGATACTACAAGAGAAATGAAATTGCATGCTAATTTCCTGACTGTTTTTGGGGAGACTGTATTTTAGCAGCCACATACTTAATAAACAAAATGCCAATGAAAAATTTGTCCTGGAAGTCACCTTTTGAAGCTCTTTATGGTTCAAAACCTGACTACTCAAACCTTAGGACTATTGGATATTTGTGCTATGCTGAGGTTACTAAGCCTCATCAAGATAATTCAGTCCTAGGGGTACTAAGTGTGTCTTTATAGGATATCCTCCTGGCCAAAAGGGATATAGATTGTATGATATTCAGTCCAAACAAGTGTTTAACAGCAGAGATGTCTTGTTTCAAGAGCATTTTTTTCCTTACAATACACCTAATGCTGATATTCCTTCTACCATTTCATTGCCAATGGTTTCTTTTGAGAATGATGAACCTGATGTCATATCCCAAACACCCATTTCAACTGAAGTGCCATCAGTTACTCCTGTTGAAGAACCTCCAATTCACCAGTTGCACCTATTCCACATAATCATGCTCCCATACCAACTTCTACTTCAAGTGGCACGGAAGATCTTCCAAACACTACTAAACACCTTGGCTAAAGTTTTTGTTACTCATAAGGCTAATTCATTTATCCTTTGTTCAAGTACAATGAGTTTGAGCAATATCCTGAGGAATATGTTGCCTTTTTAGATCATGTGTTGACAAGTACAGAACCTACTTCTTATGCTCCGGCTTCTAAAGATCTAAGGTGGGTGAATGCTATGAACAAAGAAATTGCAACATTAGAAGAAAATGAAACATTTTGAGTTGACTGATTTACCAAAGGGTCACACGGCTCTATCTTCAAAATGGGTCTTTAAGATTAAGTATAATCCTGATGGTACAGTGGAAAAATACAAAGCTAGGCTTGTAATAAGGGGCTTTAGTCAAAAAGAGGGCACTGATTACAAACATACCTTTTCTCCAGTTGCAAAATTAGCCACAGTAAGAGTATTGATTGCTATTGCAACTGCAAAAGGATGGCCATTGCATCAGTTAGATGTAAATAATGCATTTTTGCATGGTTACATTGATGAGGATATCTACATGAAGCCACCTGATGGTTACTTCAAAGCAAGTTCTGGTCAAGTATGCAAATTAAACAAGTCCCTTTATGGCTTGAAACAAGCTTCAAGGCAATGGAATCAGGAATTTACAAAGTTTTTGATTACTCTTGGATTTGTACAGTCCAAGCATGATTATTCGTTATTTGTTAAGTACACTGGCACATCATTCACAGTAGCTTTGTTATATGTGGATGATGTATTACGCACTGGTGATTCTATAGTTGAGATACAAGCTACCAAAGCTGCTTTAGACAAAAAGTTCACAATCAAATATTTGGGACTAGCTAAGTATTTTTTGGGTATTGAATTGTGCAGAACTGAGATCGGGACTCACTTAAATCAAAGAAAGTATACTCTAGACTTACTCACAGATGTTGGTTTAACTGCTGCAAAGCCTACTCCCACACCTCTTCCTCAACATTTAAATTTTTCTTTAACAAAAGGAGTTCTTTTAACTGACCCTGATCATATAGAAGATTAGTAGGCAGACTTCTTTACCTGACCATGACAAGGCCAGATATCTCTTATGCAATACAACATCTTAGTTAGTTTGTTTCCCAACCCAGAGATACTCATATGCAAGCAGTTGTTCATTTACTAAGATACCTTAAAGGTACTATCTCTAAGGGTCTCTATTATCCTATGTAGTCTCAGTTAAAAATGACTGGTTTTTCAGATGCTGATTGGGCTTCCTGTATCATGACTAGAAGATCACTCACTGGCCATTGCATATTTCTGGGTCATTATCTTGTTTCATGGAAGACTAAGAAACAAGCCACCGTTTCTAGATCTTCCACAGAAGCAAAGTATAGAAGCATGGCAGCTACCACTTGTGAACTTATTTGGCTCTCTTATTTGCTGCAAGATCTTCATATCCCGGTTAAGATCCCGCCATTACTTTTTACGACAGAAGGTCGCTTCAACAAATAGCGAGAAATCCTTGCTATCATGACAGAACCAAACACTTAGACATTGATTGTCATTTCACTAGAGACAAGATTCAAGATGGTTTTCTACAAACTGCATATATTCCTACTAATTTGCAACTAGCTGATATCATGACAAAAGAATTTGGAACTACTCAACATTCCTTCCTTTTTGAAAAGTTGAACCTTTCAGATGATCCAACTTGAGGGGGGGGGCTATGGAAAATGTTGAAGGACCTCATATGTCAATTACCAAAGTTGAAGGGTGTAGTTTGTAAATAGTTTGAATGTTGTTTATATGTTTGTTAGTCAGTTAGTTAGGCACACTGATTCAATTTCACTTTTTTAAAATACACAATCAATCACTCTGTATCTTTTTCAATGTAATGAGATGAAATAATATCAGCTTTGATTTCTATTCTTGTTTCCGCGTTCATACGCAGCCTGTATGATATAGTAATTCGATGTTTTGTTAAACCGAACATGTTCACAAATAGTTCAATACTTCAATTTGGGAATATAGTCATAGTATGTAAATACTTGTACATACTTTGCTTGAAGTTTTATGAAAGCAGTCTCTCTAGTCTCTCTGGCTCTCTAAGATAGAGTTATGGTTGTCTACATTTTACTTTTCTTATTTTCCGCTTTGATAGGATTAGGCATTCGTGTCGTTGTGGTTATGACATGTTAATGTTGAGACCCAAATTAAATCACGGAGAGTACAAACACACTAAAACAATGATATATGTTAGCGTATACACTCATTTATGCAATACTAAATTGGGAGAAAATAAATTATTGGTTGTTTTCGATTCATCAAAGCCTCTTTGTATTTTTCAATTTAAAAAAAGTAAGAAGTTCTCGACACAATGGTGAAGCTAAATGGATAACGTTATCGTAGTCTTTTATGTCAGCTTTCTAGCGTTGCTAGTTTGTCACGAGTGTTAGTTCGCTTTTTTTTTCGTGAATAAATATTGTATAAGGAGAATAAGCTTGTCCTTTTCTTTTCTGGATTTGCAAGTAGCAAAATTGATGTTAATGGAATCAAATTAATTGCTAATAGACCTTGCAGAACACAACATTGCAGTTTGTATGGATGAGGTCAGTATTGTTGCTGTGATGACTTTCATTTGTGTCGTTCTAATGCAGTAGAATGTGACAGGATGTGTAACCAGTTACAAAAATGTTGTCATCATTAATGATTTTACGAGGTAATTTCTATATTTATAAGTGAATCAAGTTGTATTGTTGCTGTCATGACTTTAATTTGTGTCGTTTTAATGCAAGAGACTGTGACGAGATGTGTCATGCATGTGCGATCGTGGAGAATAAGTTTTAAACAAACATTGTGACATTGAGAACGCTTTTACCTAATCATCGTCGAATATAATGTAATCATAAAATATATAAGAGATTGAGCGTAGTTGAATTTACATCATTTAGTGACAACTTGATAACTCATTAACTCCTTGTGACGCTCCAAATACAACAACAACAATACTCGATAATCTCGCCAGAGCAAGGTGTGAGGGAGGTGAGATATAGAAAGTCGTACACATCTAATCGAGGGTAAAAAGACTGCTTCTAGAATTGTGACACCCTATATGTGAAGCATAAAAACATTGTGTCTCGGCAAATACGCATTTGATGTGTGTCTTGGTGATCTCTAGAAATAAAACTGTCTTTTTCTTTTGGTAAAAGGTCAAAGACTCGGTAAATATATTACTCACAAAAACGTTTACGTACAAAGGATTTGGGTGAATCCCATATCTCAGTCCGTTACATAGGCGGAAAGGCTTACATAACAAGATACTTCTATTCTCTAAACAAGAAAATAAACCACTACTCAAAAAACATTTAACTCAAACTCCTATGAGAAAAAAATTACTTCCTACCAAGGCCTTGGAGCTTGATACCATACATGTCATAAAGAGCATCTAAATTCCCTGGAAGATCGTAGACCTGATCCGCATAGTCATCATAATCATAGTCATCATAATCATCTTCACGATCATGACCACCACCAAATAGGTTCACTGACTCGTCAAAAGTGTTCATAACCTCCTCTTCATCACTGTCAGAATCAACAATATCTCCCACCTTAGAGAATGTGTTAACCCTCTTAATAGAAGAAGTAGAAGGAAAATCCTTTTTATTACCCGAAAAATAATCAACCTTTTTAATAGGATTACCATCATCATTAACAAGAGTAGTTTTCCCATCAATAAGAAACTTTTTAAACTCCCCAATTTTCTCAACAGTATGGGTAGGACCAACCTCGTTAGCTTCTATTGAATCACTCACAAACGGTTAATGCAATGTATTACTAGTCTTTGGAGACTCATTCTTCTCTTCTTCCATTGTACTACCAACTTTCAACTCAGCCCCATCCTTCGCCACTACATCAGAAGGACTACCACATTCATCAGTATCGATCATATTAAGTGCAAGGTAAAAATAATTGTATAGTAACATTTTGTATTATCTTAGTGGTTATTTATTTTGTTCATTACGATTATGGGAGTATGTAATGTTTCAATCAAAAAGGCTATTTTTAGAATGAAAGTACTTAATGATGCTAAATGTTAATATTCAAATCAGTTAGAGTAGTTCTAAACAATCTTGTGAGATGGCGAGTATAGAAATAATTGTAGAGACAACTACCAATCATGTGCCTAATTATACACTGATTAGGAAATTCTTAAAGCCGAGAGTACTCTCTTAATTTTCAATTTCTTCATAAGAAAATTTGAGTGGAATTCTTAAAGATTTGCATGATAATTAACTCGTTTGATCATTTAAGATTGTGCATTTAAATTCACTTTTCGCGAAGTACAATGATCCAAACTATTTCTATTATACATTGTTATAGAACCAAAACTTATAACATGATCATGGATTCGTTAATCCCTATATCAACCCGGTTAAACAATCAGGTTCTCAAACAAACAAAAACCCAGGTCACATCCTGTCCGGTTTCCGAGCTAATGATTTACCGGTCGAACCAACTGAATCAACCCAGGTTTTAGAACATTGCTTATTTCTACACTACAACAAAATAGTTGATTTTTCACATTTATTAAGGCACATGTTCACACTTTATAATGTGTAGAGTTGAAAAGTTCACACTTAGTTTGTGTGAACCAATTGGGTGTAGCAAATAATTTCACACTTGTAAGTGTGAAGATTTATGAAAAAGTTCACACTTTTAAGGGTGAAGATTTAGAAACAATATGATTTTAAAACAACTTCTCACACTTTTAAGTGTGGATAATTTTTGCACATTCATAAGTGTGAATATATTAAAAGAAAAGTTCACGGTTTAGAAAGTGCGAAGAAAAAAGTGTGAGTAAATGACCAATTTGTTGTAGTGCTAATTATATTGTTTTACCCATGTACTCACACGTGCATGCATATAGATACTATAGTATTTTCTCACATATATTTTTGGGTAAAGGATTTTCCCGATAAATGATTTTCCCACATATATTTACATGCATATACACACCTTTCCTAGAGGGTCTATGAAAGAAGCCTCATGCGTCTTAAAAGAAACATGATTGTCTATTTTCTACTTTTCTTATACTCCGTTCCAACATGATTAGATATTGACGTCGTTGTAATTATGACATGTTAATGTTGTGACCAAAATTAAATCACGGATTGCAACACCTTGTACACACACACTAAAACAATGAGATGCATGTTAGCGTATTTTAGTCATTTACGCAATCTTAATTTGGGAGAAAATAAATCATTAAGTCTTTGTTTTGTTGTGTGGATAAATATAAATTCGTACCAGTTGCTGTTCTTCAAATCCACTTTGTATTTTCCAATATAACGAAGGCAAGAAGTTCTCAAAGAGACGAGCGGCACAATGGTGAAGCTAAGCGGATGCGTTAACGTGATCTCTTGTGTAAGCTTTCTAGTGTTGCTAGTTTGTCATGATTGTAAGTTCGCATTCTCTTATTTGCTCTTTCATATAAACATTGTGAATAAATTTTATATATAAGCTTTTCCTTTTCTTTTCTGGATTTATAGGTAGCAAAATTGATGTTAATGAAATCAAATCAATTGACAGTAGCGGACCTTGCTCTAGAAACTTGTGCTCTCTCATGGAGGGTCGGTTATGCTGTTGTGGTGACGAGAATTTATGCCATTCAGACTGTTACAAGAGGTGTAGCAATTTAAGTAAATGTTGTATGTAATCTATACTACTTTATAATGCATTTAGGCTTTCTAAATTAGAAGGCTTAAAAATTCGACTTTTTACTTACTTATTATGGAAAGATATATTATAATGCATATAAAATTAAGATAAGGAAGCTCGTCGTGAGATAGCGTACTGTCACTTCTTAACAAACTCCAGCTAACTTCTAACAAACTCAAAGCATAACTCTAACCACCAAAAATTAAGATAAGGGCTTGATTATAAAATGACATGTGTCACTTCTCAACTTAAAATTCATCTTTATTTTCAAATTAAAATATCTTTTATCTACTTATTTATATTATAATCTAATTTCACCATATTTTCTAAAATTTTGTGCTCTTTAATTCAACATCTATTTTAATATATTTTTATGAGTTTTAGTTTTATATTTTTAGTGGGTTTATTTTATTTTAATTCAAATTTTACAACTTTAACCTTTATTTCATTTATTCCAATCAATATAATCTTGATTCGTCAAAATCATATACTTTTGGGAGTGTTTGACGCGTAAAGATTGCGGTATTTTATATGCGGAATAATGGTGTCGCGTGAAAGTTACGGTACCCAAACAAACACTTACAACTAACACATATATATTCAAGTGTTGTGAAACGAATTCACTAAACGGGTAAGCAAACACATATAACTATACTTATCGCCACCACCACCATCTCATCACATCACCACCTCAAAACATTTGTTATTCATAAATAGTCATCGGAGTGCCGCCGCGCATTGTGGTACCCTTCTAGTAATGTTTATATGTGGTAATTTCTATATATAATAAGTGAATCAAGTAGTAGTCCTCACTTTACATAATGGACTAGTTTTTTCATCTTAAAATAAATAAATATTTTCTGTATTGCTAAGGAACTATTTAAAAGTTGGGTTTTGCTAATGACTTTGTTAAAGGAAATATTTTCATTACATAACCAATGTGCGATAATAGAATAAAATTTGTTTACTACAATCAGTTGCAATATAAGATAATCTATTTAATAGATCGAACTGTTAAAGTTTTGCTCATCGGATAATGTTTGAGGTTTTGCTAAAAACAACTCTCTAAAGTTATCTATACTACTTTATAATGCATTTAGACCTTCTAAAATTAGAAGGCTTAGTAATTCAGACTTTTTACTTGCTTATTATGGAAAGAATTAAAAAATAAGATAAGGAGCTCCAATCATTGAGTGACATGTGTCACTTCTCTAACTAAAAAATAACAAAAAGGGAGGAGCTCTAACAAACTAAAATAAAGAGCTCTAATAATGGGGTGACACATGTCACTTCCTAACTAATTAATCACTTTTATTTTTAAATTTAAATATCTTTTAATCCGTTTAATTTTTTTATGATCTAATTTCACTATATTTTTTTTTAAATTTTGTGCTTTTTAATTCAACATCTATTTTGATATATTTTTATGAGTTTTTAGTTTTTACATTTTTAGTAGGTTTATTTTATTTTGATTCAAAATTTTATAACTTTAACCTTTATTTCAATCAATACAAACTTTATTTATCAAAATCATTTACTTTTGGGAAAGTGTTTGGGGAAAAGAGATTGTGAAGGTCTTTTATATGCGGAATAATGATGTCACGGAAAGATCGGAAAACCTAAACAAACACATACAACTAACACATATACATTTGGAGTGTTGTGAAATGAATTCACTAAGCGGGTAGGGAATTCGAGGAGAGTTGAGTTAGCAATTCATTTACTATATTTATCGTCATGGCTGCATGTGATCTAACAGTTGTTAATAACTAGTTTTCAAATAGGCCTTTTCAAAATTAATACTCCGTATTAAGACAAGACACAAAATCTTCCAAAATCAGTAACTATTTCTTAAAATATCTCACATATCAATTCAAGTCACTCCTCTTTGGGTGATATTAGTGAAAAATGAGGAGCATTTTTAAACCATTTCCTTAAAATTAGTGGATTTTATGTAAATTTTGTTGTTATCAACAACCCGTTTGTATTTCCCTAATGTTTAAATTAACCAAAGTTGTTTTTTTTTTAAATTTTCTCATATACACATGACTCTAAAGAATAAATATAGCAACGTAGGGGTAAAAGTTACAACTTCAAGTATATTTTTTTGAGTATGCTCGATATCACACAATTGTGCTAGACAATCTAAGAATTTCTCAAACTTGTCTAATGTGCGATTTAGTTGCCTATTATAGGTGCTCGTGGAGAAAAAGTTTTGAACAAACAATGTGAGAATCAGTTAGAACGCTCTCGCCCGTTAGTCGTCTAATGCAATCATGCATAAAAATCGTAAATATTTACAAGAAATTGACAGTAGTTGATTTTACGGCATTAAAAAATAATCTTTGTTTGGTAGACATAACTTATAAGAGATTATAAAAAAAAAAAAAAAAAATCTTCAATAACCTCTGAAAATAAAAGGTTACTTTATGTAGCTTATAAAAATAATGTATTTTTATAATCTTTTCAGTAACAGCATCGACAACAACACCAACATTAGCACAATATATTTTTGCCAAACATACCCTCTAACTATGAAGCACGAAAACATCGTGTCTCGTAAAATTTGCAAAAAAGAAAAACTTATGCATCATAATATTGTGATAACTAGCTTAGTTCCTCGTGAAATTACGCTTGTAATGTATGGCTTGGTGATCCTTAGAAACAAGATTGTCAAGCTCTAGACATCCTTAACCGAACTAGTTGGCTGGCCGGTTAGCATTTGTGCTCCTCCATTCGACATAAAAGTTAACATTTTTTATTATCCTTGTGGTCATACAACCAGATAGTAGTTACATGACTGGAAGAAACAACTTAATTATTTGCATTGAAAAATTGAATCTCACTTCCTATTTACAAGAGTTGATGGAAGTAAACAATAAGTTTGATTAGTAATGATGACTTGGAACGGATTCAAAAGATCTAATATTTCGAGTTCAACATATAGTTCATTGATATATAAAGATTTCAAAACTCATATAATTTCATCTTGTTTATCAAATGTAGAGTGTTTTTGTTTCAAATCGACTTAAATTATATAGTTAACCATGCTAGTGAAATTTATTATTATTCAACTTGGGTCATGCACATATATGAGCAAAACCATATTAATATTTGGTAAAAGAATTGCACAAAATATCGCAGCCTGTATGATACAGTAATTCGATGTTTTGTTAAATCGAACATGTTCTCAAATAGTTCAATACTTCAATTTGGGAATATAGTCATAGTGTTAGCCTATTAATTGTGTTAAGCTGAGATCATAGTTAGATGTTATAGTACTTTATGTTTTAAAGACAATTGTTATGTAATAAGTTAGTATGGGTTTAATTTGAAGCACGCATATGGGTCAAACTGGTTAACCCAAGCACCCATATAATGGCGATTATGTAGGTAGTTATTTTGGCGCTAATCCCCAAGAGTCACAATGGTTGGGAGATTAGTAACCGTCATTGTGTGTCGTTTAGAAACCTATATATATGTTTTCTAAACCAGAAAACATATAACAAATTTTACTTAGAATCTTAATGCAATATCTGTTCTTAGTTTACATTTTGTACCCATTACTGTTTCATTACTTCTACAACATATACATAGCCTTAATAAAAAAACATGAAGCATCTATTGAAACCTAAATCAATTGGCCACAAACCTGTGTACAATTGGTATCAGAGCTTTGGCTCTCATCCTTGGGAAAGGCCAACTTCTGGTTTCAAGTCTGGGAGATATCTCTTGAGAGAAACTCTCAAAACGGTGAATCTGTGGAACACCAAAAGAAAGAAAAACATCATCTCACCAAAAGGAAAGGAGATCTTGGCACAAACTGTGATGGAGAATGAAGCATACAACACTGCAAAAGAATCAGATGATCTGATGAAACTGAAGAAGAAGGTTATAAAGATAAAAGGGGACAAAATGGCCAAATGCCACATCCGCAAAGAAAAGGGACATGACTTTTGGGCATGTAAAGATAGGAAGAAACTTGCAGCCTTAGAACTGCAAGAAGAGATGGAGACTACAAACAAGATCATTGCAGAAGAGGCAAAGTACTCAAAGAAAGTCTACTTGACAGCAGACTATATGGTGAAAGGGTACAAGATTGAGATATGTGATGAAGAAATTAGAAAACAGTCACCAGTTTTAGAGAAAGGAAAAGATCAGGTTGCACTCAAAGAGATTGTGAATGAACACAATCAATATTTGGAAAATCAGTTCTAGCAAATGGATCCTACAGATGAATGCTCTTTGATAAGGGGCTTAGAAGACTTAGACTGGAACAAAGATAATACCCAGGATTACATTGATGATGAGTACATTAGTTATAATGGAACACTCTATGCACTTAAGGTTAATTCCTTCTCAAGGTATCTGTCTTTCATGAACTTACTGAAAAGGATGATTTGTTGTACAAAAACTGGGAGATCTTCAGCAAAAGGTTCTTAGATTTAGTCAAGTGGTTTTAACTTGTGCATCTAAACTATGATGCATTGGATACAATACCACCAGTTGTTAAGGATGTTGAGTTGAATTTATTATGTCTGCACAAGGTTGTTGAGAGTTTGGGTGGATACTTCTCAGTCACCATAGGTGATAAGTGGGGGCTGATTGCACAGTTACAAGGATTGGACACCAATGATGCTAATACAGTTAGAGCCTGTTACAGAAACTTTATTGATCTCATAGTGATATACCATGAAACTGCATAAGTTCCTTAGGGTGAAATACAGAAAGAAGTGGGTGAAACCAGTGAAAGAAGAAAGGCCAGGGACCCACCATGCCAGAAGGAAGATACAGTGAAGGATGGAGCACTTGAAGATGGATCAAACAGGTTTGGTGTCAAGTTGAACAATGAAGATAAAGATGGACAAGATAGCAGCCAAGACAACGATGACTTTGAAGTCATTGCTTGAAGAAAAGCAAGGAAAATCAACTCAGAAGAAGATTTGATCCTAATCAATTAAGGGGGAAATGTTAGCCTATTAATTGTGTTAAGATGAGATCATAGTTAGATGTTATAGTACTTTATGTTTTAAAGACAATTGTTATGTAATAAGTTAGTATGGGTCGAATTTGAAGCCTGCATATGGGTCAAACTGGGTTAACCCAAGCAGCCCATATGGTGGCAGTTATGTAGGTAGTTATTTTGGCAGTTAATCCCCAAGAGTCACAATGGTTGGGAGATTAGTAACTGTCATTATGTGTCATTTAGAAACCTATATATATGTTTTCTAAACCAGAAAACATATAACATCTTTTACTTAGAATCTTAATGCAATATCATTCTTAGTTTACATTTTGTACCCGTTCTTCGTTTCACTACTTCTACATCATATACAAAGCCTTAATCAAAAAATGAAGCATCTATTGAAACCTAAATCAATTGGCCACAAACCTGTGTACAATTGGTATCAGGGCTTTGGCTCTCATCCTTGGGAAAGGCCAACTTCTCTCAAGAGATATCTCCCAGACTTGAAACCCCCAAAACGGTGAATCTGTGGAACACCAAAAGAAACAAAAACATCATCTCACCAAAAGGAAAGGAGATCTTGGCACAAACTGTGATGGAGAATGAAGCACACAACACTGCAAAAGAATCAGATGATCTGATGAAACTGAAGAAGAAGGTTATGAAGATAAAAAGGGACAAAAAGGCCAAATGCCACATCTGCAAAGAAAAGGGACATGACTTTTAGGCATGTAAAGATAGGAAGAAACTTGCAGCCTTAGAACTGCAACAAGAGATGGAGACTACAAACAAGGTCATTGCAGAAGAGGCAAAGTACTCAGAGAAAGTCTACTTGACAGCAGACTATATGGTGAAAGGGTACAAGATTGAGATCTGTGATGAAGAAATTAGAAAACAGTCACCAGTTTTAGAGAAAGGAAAAGATCAGGTTGCACTCAAAGAGATTGTGAATGAACACAATCAATATTTGGAAGATCTGTTCAAGCAAATGGATCCTACAGATGAATGCCCTTTGATAAGGGGCTTAGAAGACTTAGACTGGAACAAAGATGATACCCAGGATTACATTGATGATGAGTACATTAGTTATAATGGAACACTCTATGCACTTAAGGTTAATTCCTTCTCAAGGTATCTGTCTTTCATGAACTTACTGAAAAAGGATGATTTGTTGTACAAAAACTGGGAGATCTTCAGCAAAAGGTTCTTAGATTTAGTCAAGTGGTTTTATCTTGTGCATCTAAACTATGATGCATTGGATAAAATACCACCAGTTGTTAAGGATGTTGAGTTGAATTTATTATGTCTGCACAAGGTTGTTGAGAGTTTGGGTGGATACTTCTCAGTCACCATAGGTGATAAGTGGGGGCTAATTGCACTGTTACAAGGATTGGACACCAATGATGCTAATACAGTTAGAGCCTGTTACAGAAACTTTATTGATCTCATAGTGATATACCATGAAACTGCATAAGTTCCTTGGGGTGAAATACAGAAAGAAGTGGGTGAAACCAGTGAAAGAAAAAAGGTCAGGGACCCACCATGCCAGAAGGAAGATACAGTAAAGGATGGAGCACTTGAAGATGGATCAAATAGGTCTGGTGTCAAGTTGAACAATGAAGATAAAGATGGACAAGATAGCAGCCAAGACAACGATGACTTTGAAGTCATTGCTTGAAGAAAAGCAAGGAAAATCAACTCAGAAGAAGATTGGATCTTAATCAATTAAGGGGGGAAATGTTAGCCTATTAATTGTGTTAAGATCAGATCATAGTTAGATGTTATAGTACTTTATGTTTTAAAGACAATTGTTATGTAATAAGTTAGTATGGGTCGAATTTGAAGCCTGCATATGGGTCAAACTGGGTTAACCCAAGCCCATATAATTGGCGATTATGTAGGTACTTATTTTGGCAGTTAATCCCCAAGAGTCGCAATGGTTGGGAGATTAGTAATTGTCATTATGTGTCGTTTAGAAACCTATATATATATGTTTTCTAAACCAGAAAACATATAACAACTTTTACTTAGAATCTTAATGCAATATATGTTCTTAGTTTACATTTTGTACCCGTTACTGTTTCATTACTTCTACACCATATACAAAGCCTTAATCAAAAACATGAAGCATCTATTGAAACCTAAATCAATTGGCCAGAAACCTGTGTACAGTCATAGTATGTAAATACTTGTACACACTTTGCTTGAAGTTTTACGAAAGCAGTCTCTCTAGTCTCTCTGGCTCTTTAAGATAGAGATATGGTTGTCTACATTTTACTTTTCTTATATTCCGCTTTGATAGGATTAGGCATTCGCGTCGTTGTGGTTATGACATGTTAATGTTGAGACCCAAGTTAAATCACGGATAGTACAAACACACTAAAACAATGATATATGTTAGAGTATACACTCATTTATGCAATACTAAATTGGGAGAAAATAAATTATTAGTTGTTTTCGATTCATCAAAGCCTCTTTGTATTTTCCAATTTTAAAAAAGCAAGAAGTTCTCGACACAATGGTGAAGCTAAATGGAATAATGGATAACGTTATCGTAGTCTTTTGTGTCGCTTTCTAGCGTTGCTAGTTTGTCACGAGTGTTAGTTCGTTTTTTTTTTTTTTTTTTTCATAAAAAATTGTGAATAAATATTTTATAAGGAGAATAAGCTTGTCCTTTTCTTTTCTGGATTTGCAGGTAGCAAAATTCATGTTAATGGAATCAAATCAATTGCTAGTAGACCTTGCAGAACACAACAATGCAGTTTGTATGGATCAGGTCAGTATTGTTGTTGTGATGACTTTCATTTGTGTCGTTCTAAAGTGCAGTAGAATGTGACAGGATGTGTAACCAATTACAAAAATGGTGTCATCATTAATGATTTTACGAGGTAATTTCTATATATATAAGTGAATCAAGTTGTATTGTTGCTGTCATGACTCAAATTTATGTCGTTTTAATGCAAGAGACTGTGACGAGATGTGTCATGCATGTGCGATCGTGGGGAATAAGTTTTAAACAAACATTGTGACATTGAGAACGCTTTTACCTAATCATCCTCGAATATAATGTAATCATGAAATATATAAGAGATTGAGCGTAGTTGAATTTACATCATTTAGTGACAACTTGATAACTCATTAACTCCTTGTGACGCTCCAAATACAACAATAACAATACTCAATCCCGGCAGAGCAAGGTGTGAGGGAGGTGAGATATAGAAAGTCACACCTCTAACCCACGGTAAAAAGACTGCTTCTAGAATTGTGACACCCTGGATGTGAAGCATAAAAACATTGTGTCCCAGCAAATACACTTTTGATGTGTGTCTTTGTGATCTTTAGAAATAAAATTGTCATGTTCTAGACTTCCTTAACCAATATAGTGTTAGAGGAGATATTCGGCCCAAGCCCGACTTGTGGGTTTGTGGTCTATTAGGGTTTTATTATGTATTTGCTTATATAAATCGTATCAATAAAATATATTTTCGTGTGGGAAATTATGTAATCAATATACTGGTTAATCAATATACCACTTAACATATAGTACGTTGGCTCGCTAGCATTTATGCTCCCCATTTAATATAAAATTAACATTTTGTATTTTAATTTTTTAGTGGTTATTTATTTTGTTCATTACGATTATGGGAGTATGTATTGTTTCAATCAAAAAGGCTATTTTTAGAATGAAAGTACTTAATGATGCTCAGTGGCGGAGCCAGGAAATGTGATCACGGGAGGCATCGACTCAAAGGTTAGATAATAGGAGATGTTATTTTTAGCGTAAGTTAAGACAAACCGGGTCGGGTTTAATCGAAAGGAACAAAAGTGCTCTAATAAGATGCGGTTAATACTAATTAAACAAGTTTAGGTGCCAAAAAAAAATTTCAATCGGTGATTTTATCTTATTTATGTAGAAAAATTCAAATATCAAGTACGAACTAACATAAAAGTTATATTAAAACCAAGGTTGTAAAAATCGCTAGGCGCTAGTGAGGCGGTTGGGTAGGGCCTAGCGATTAATCGGTTAGGCGGGGATTAATCGGAGATTAATCGGATTGAAATTTTTATGCACAAAAATGTAATTTTAGATATTATATTATTTTATATGTATGGGATAAGCGTATTGCATCAAAGTTCAACTATTTCAAGTGTTCAAATATAGACATAATACATAATTTTTCAAAGTTCAAAGTCAAACATAAATATTACTCGGTTTGTTGACCATTTTTAAGCGACCTTTGACTGATTTTGTCCGATTAATCGGTTTGTTGACCGATTTTTAAGTGATTTTGTCCGATTTTGTTGACCAATTTTAAGCGCTTTTGTCCAATTAGACCGATTTTGTCTGATTAATCGGTTTGTTGACTGATTTTTAAGCGATCTTTGACCAAACCGATTAAATAGGCCGATTATGATAAATAAAGGCGCTTAGTGAGCGATTAACGATTATGCGAGAATTAATCGGTCATCTGGACCGATTTTTACAACAGAGATTAAAACACTCAATTTTTAGAAGTCATTCGTTCAGGGGAGTGAGCTGTGAGCTCAATTTTGATCTATTGATTATGAACAACATATAGAGTTGACTTTTCTTTTCTTGGCTTTACTAAAAAAAAATACCTATGATTTAAAACAAAATACTAGCAATATAAAGTTATAAGCCACGTTTTACTCTATCTGGTTTTCTTTTAGGCTGGTCCCAATCGATGGGGACCCATCGGTTGGGCACCACCATTTTTGAATGAAGACCGATGTTGAAATCGAGTGCTTCGGATGTGGAGATCGGGCTAGACATCGGTTGTGGCATCAAGAATAGAATATCGGTTCGATTCTCGAATCGATAGTCACGTGTTTTGTTTTTTTTTTTTTTTTTCTCTTTTTCTTTTATATAAAAAAAAGAAGAAGCTTCGTCATCGACCCACATCCGGGTCGTGTCGCGTCATTTAGAGAGAAATGACGCCACGGATTTGGATGACGGGTCAGTCTCTGTCACAGGGGACCTGACCACCTTAACTGACATCTTACTCCACCTAGTTACTTGTACATTTAAAAGAAAACAAATTATCTTCGACCCAATGGCCCACACTCTCCACTATCCCACCCGCTTTCACAATTCCCCATTACTACCTATGCTTCATCTCCATCTTCGTATTTTCTGATAAAAGGCCACCGGAAAAACAACTTATTTGCAATTGGAAAACGCTCAAATTGATTGCAAGCTAAAAACGACGAGGGCACTTTGATTTGAGGGGTGAGGGCACCGGACTTTTTTCTCATAAATTTTACTTTTTTTTTCATATATATTGTGTATCTTCAAGAGCTTGGTTGGGGGCATCTCCCCCCACTACTAGTAAGGTGGCTCCGCCCCTGCTGACCATCTATTAAAAGTGAAAGATTTTTATGAGACAAACAAAAAGAGTAACGTAGATAATAAGAGTGGGATTGTGGGAGTAGTTGCTTACCGATATGGGAAGTATGTATTTATTTCAGGATGAACGAAATAGTCCATTATGCAAAATAAGGGCAACAACTTGATTCACTTATTATTAAGCCTTCAGTCATTTATATATGCATTTAGTTGTTATAAATGAACGAACATAAATATGATTTTATATCCGTTTAATGAAATAAGCGAACATGAACAAAAGTCTAGTTCGTTCATTTATGTCTGTATCCGTTCGATTATACATTTCTTAATGTTTATTATGTTCGTTGGTCGTATTTTGTATACTTTTATTTTATATTTATACTTAAACAAATGAACACATATAAAACACAATTTCTTTTGTCTTCATACATTTATATATGTTCATTCATTTACGTTCGTTTAGTACATTAATGAACGAATATAAAAGCCATGGACAACCTCATTTCTTAATGAACGAGCATAATCAAGAAGGCTCATATGTTTAAGCGTTCGTGTTCGTTCATTCATTAGATTAAAATTAAATAAAAGAACATGAATACAGTTTTGTTCGAGATCGTTCGGTTCGTTTTTACGGCCCTACTTATTATATATATAATATGAATTTCCTCATAAAAACATTAATGAAGACAACATTTTTGTAAATCGAAACACATCTTGTAACACTCTCTTGCATTAGAACGACACAAATTAAAGTCACGACAGCAACAAAACAAATCCTTTTCACACGGAGTGCACTCTACCAGGGCGCAAGGTGGTCTACTAGCAATTGATTTGATGTCATTAACATCAATAATGCTACCTACAAATCCAGAAATTTAAAAGAGAAGCTTATATATGAAAATTTATTTAAATTTTGTGATATGGAAGAGCAAAGAAGAAAATGCAAACTTACACTTGTGACGAACTAGCAACACTAGAAAGTTTACGCAAAAGACTATGACAACCGATCCACTTATCTTGACCATTGTGTTGTTCGTCTCTAAGAAAAAATAAATAAATAAATAAATAAATAAATAAATCTTTTTCCAAAAGATATACCAAGATTTGATAATTATAAATGATAACTTAGACGAGTTTTATTCATCCAAAAAGTGAGACAAAGACGTAATGATTTATCACATTTTAATATTGCGTAAGTGACTAATATAGTAAAGCATATCATTGTTTTAGTGTGCTTGTTCGAAGTTTTTTTGTCCGTGATCTAATTCAGGTCTGGGATATACAAGTCGTAACCCTTGAGGGTTGAGATAAATTTTCTCTAAAGCATGTTGGTTGAAGGTTGCAACCAACTTGCTATTAATGGTGACGATTTTCTGATACTTCAATTATTTTTCAACGGGCTGAGAGTCGAGCTTTAAGTTATTTGAGCTCGAGCTCGTAGAAAAAAATCAAGAAACGTGTTAATTAGTTGACGATTTTCATGTTAATTAGTAATAAGAACTCAACTCGACTTCTAGTTAAAGTTTTCGAACCCCTTGTAATTTGCAACTGGTACTATATATATACTAGCTACTATATCCTTGTATTGAATTCCAACACGAGAATGAGTTGAACTTTTTATCGATTTACTTAACATAAAACTAAACGTACTCAGGCTCATTGCCGGTCAGTATAAGTTAACTTCCAAATTGACTATTCTGCCATCAATTATTTATTTGTAATTATAGATTGAAAAAGGTAAAAAGGACCAATGAATGATTATGATTTGGATCGGATATCTGTTGCTCAAAAGAAATGGATGCAATCATGAAAAGTATGGATACATGTTCTAACACTTGATTATGATAATCTCTAGAGTATATGATAAAAGAAAATACAACTTGAACAAATGAATTTCTTAATTGACCAATAAAATAGTTCAATTCTAAAATTTAATTAGGCAATTCATTTTGTTTTTCTCAACATTACACAATCTAGTCTTTGTTTCAAGTATACTTAGAGAAATAAATCATGCTCTAAAGCCTCTATTCTATTTATAAATTCATTATTTAAGTTCTTATTTTTCTCTTTATTGGTATAAAGCCACCGCTATATAGTTCATCACGACGCTTTTCTAATGTAGATAAGGATATCCTTTTTGCTAGCATTTCCCCAAAAGTTGACAAACTCGGAGGATATGTAAAAGATATT